>WWET01000047.1:360238-388478 GCA_011038615.1 Limnodynastes dumerilii | reverse complement strand
TTTATTTATTTTTTTTAAAGCACCATATGATTGACATAGTGTATAGTACTAAAACTGTTGACATGTAAATATGGCACATGCAATCCAGGCAATTGAACAAAATTGCATCCAAAGTCAATTATATGCTTTCTTTAATTAGCCGTCTTTGTTCTCGCCCAGCTTTGTGCTACGCTGGCTTTATGGAAGATTATTTGTGATGGAGTGGCTGCGGTTCTGAGGACACAATACAGATTTTCTGCAATTAAAAATGGAACACTGATTTCCATCCCATGTGCACGGAAAGTGGGACATGTATATTTAAAGTCTTAAAATGTTTACAGAGAAGGGTACTTAGAGCTCGTTTCTGTGGCTGTGAGAAAATATGCTGGAACAGGCTGATTTACATTTTTTCACTTCCCTTTGGATTATTTTATTCACCAAGTTTGAAAAGATATACATGTCACTTGCTTGTTTTAATTAAGAAGATATTTATGAAGATTGTTGTCATTTAAATATTATCAATATGTATAAATATTATAGATTTTTAAAAACAAAGCTTTGGTGTTATAGTACTTATTACTTATTGCTAAGTGGCAAGGCACGAGTCTGGATGGGGGTGAAGCATGTGTGCAGTTCGATCTATACATGTGCAGACAAGCTCTCAGCTGGTGCCAATGTATTTATACAGAGCACTCAGCACTCACGCATGGTGCTGTCTAAAGCGGGTTCTATGTGCTGCAACAAAAATGGCATTTTCGCAATATACACAACCAACAGCTGTCGGCTGTGTCTATTGCAAAAATGGAAATGGAAATTTATGGAAATTTATGGCATAGGACCCGACAGTTTCCGATGTTCCGGTGCTCCGAAAACCAGACAGGGATGTAGTTTACCACTATAGTCTTAGGGTTAGGCTGCGGGACAGGGGATTGATGGGAGAAGGGGAGATTTAGGATTAGGCTACAGGGAGGGGATGGAGTATAGAAGGGGACATTTAGGATTAGGCTGCAGGAAAAGGATGGTGCTAATAGGGGAGATTTAGGATTAGGCTGCAGGGAGGGATGGATCACAAGGGGAAGGTTAGCAGGCAAGGAGGGCTTAGGGTTAGGCTATGAGGAGGGGATGTAGCGTAGAAGGGGAAGGTTAGGGTCAGGCTGTGGGGAAAGGAGGCTTAGGGTTAGGCTATGATTAGGGGGTGGAGTGTAGAAGGGGAAGGTTAGGGTCAAGTGGCTGGGAATGGAAGGTTAGGGTATTGGAAGGGAGAGGTTAGGGTGAGAATTAGCATATGGGTTGCAGTTGAGGAAATAGGGATAGGTGCTTACCTGTCTGTGACGGGGCAGGAAGTTTTGGTGGAGCTCTGTCCTCTGAAATGTGGTGTCAAAAATTACCCTTTCCATAATGAGCTATTTACAGTGGTGACCCACACACATCCAGCCTCTGACACATTGTTTAGAGTGCTGTACTCTGGGCCCCGTATCAGCCAAGAGTGAGAGAGAGCATGAGGTACAGATACTAAAGGTACTAGAACATAGGCCGACCCTTAGAGGACATGCTAATGCCAGGGTGCGTGTCTTGCATCTAAGCAATAATGAAAGCCAATATTTTTTTTTCAGTTGTTACAAGGAAATAATTAGTAGTTTAATTTTCAATAATTGATGACATTATTAAAAATTGTAGTCATTTAAAATGAATGTGAATCACAAAGAAGATCTCGTTAACTTTAAGTGCTGTAATAACATTTATAATAGATCTTTATGATAGAATTGCTTCAAATTTGCTTTGTAAACAGAGGCATCCACTTTCAACAAGTGCAAATTATTTAATTACTACCAGATCCAAACAGCACCACACAGTATCAGAAACACTGTACCTTATTTTTGTACACAGTTCCTCTTTAAACATACTTTGCTTTAGTTGTAAAAAGCTGAAAAAAATCAATTTAAGTCAATTCCTAACAGAAAATGAAATGCCATTTCCACAGGGTTTGTATGCTACAGTAGCGGCTGACTGGTTCAGAGCAGCCAATGAGAATTTTAGCTCAGCTAGCAATGACAATGATTAATGGACACCTTGCAGACCTACTTAATGATTATCCCCATCAGGAGAAGAGAGAGACATGCTCAGAAATATGGTCAGTCCATTCCTTATGTTAGGTCCCCTCTGCAATTTATAATGTACCACTGCATATTCTTCTTCCTAAACATCTCCGGGGAAATCAAACAAATGATTACTCTCAATAAATAGTCACTTTTGATAATGTCATACTTATTGTCGTTTGCTCCTGCTGTGGGGCTCAAACAGCGGCGATACACAATAAAATCAGACAGGAAGCTGAAGTGAGGACATGTTTGATTAGCACAGGGTTTTAATAGAAATAAGAAACAGCGGCAAAAGAAGGATATCACTAGGGAGGAACTTATCAAGCATGCCATCAAGTCGCAGGTTGTGAACATACTGACCCAGTAAGTTCCTGAATTGTGCAGTAAGTGATTCAAAGCATTACAATAGCCAAGTGAAATGATTATTGGTGTTTTCTGATATTGGTGGGGTTTTTTACACCTACATAAGGTTTATGCATAAAGATAGCAAAGATTAAAGGTTACAACTACATTTTACCAATGTATGCAGTATGAATTCTTGATTAATACATTGTATTGTTGTTGTTTATATTGTTGTTATTATTATTATTTTTATTGGTTTTATTATAATATGCAATCCTGTACATATTGTTCATCTTAAAAAAATAAAAGCTGATACCAGATACAGTCATATCGAGAGACTGACAGCACTTAGATATTATATAAACTATTCTCCTGCTTAGATGGATTGAAATACTGGAGTGAGAATCACAGTGTAGACAATAATTTTTGTTTGTAACAAGGAGTAACAAAAAGTAACAATTTAATAAGAAGAATTTCTATATTAAGCAACAGAAAATAATAAAAGCAATTTGGAAATACAAAAGCGGTATTTTCCCTAATAACATAGGCCCGGGTACTGACTTTTGCAGCTGAAATCCAATGCTCAATCTCTGCATCATCCTAACTCCCGTACATGGATATATGAGTGTAGGACCCTACCTTAATGTTACCACTCAATCCCCATGTAAAATGGGGACAGTGCAGAAATCAGAATTGTATGTAAAGGCTTAGCCCTTTATGTGCCATTTAAATCCCCCACACCTTGCATACATACCATACATAACTATATGTATCCTGTGCCTCCCCTCCCCAGCGACAGAATGGCTTTCAGTGTAGAAGTATGGATCCTGAGGATCCATATCCGTGTTAGAAGCCTTTTGTGTGTCCGCGGGTACTCTCGAAATATCGGCATCTTCCACTTGCTAAAAAAGTGGAAAACAAATTTATTAAGTCTGGATCCAGTCCCTAATAATCACTGCAGAATTCTAATTAATGAGACATAATCCCTCCATTCCCAGCAACCTGACCCTAACCTTCCCCTTCTACGCTCCATCCCCTCCTTGCAGCCTAACCCTAAGCCTCCCTTCACTGCAACCTGACCCTAACCTTCTCCTTCAATGCTCCATCCCCTCCTTGCAGCCTAACCCTAAGCCTCTCTTCCCCGCAGCCTGACCCTAACCTTACCATTTTATGCTCCATCCCCTCCTTGCAGCCTAACCCTAAGCCTCCCTTTCCCGCAGCCTGATCCTAACCTTCCCCTTCTACGCTCCATCCCCTCCTCGCAGCCTAACCCTAAGCCTCTCTTCACTGCAGCCTGACCCTAACCTTCCCCTTCTATGCTCCATCCCCTCCTCGCAACCTAACCCTAAGTCTCCCTTGCCTGCTAAACTTCCCCTTATGTGATCCATCCCTCACCCGCAGCCTAACATTAAGTCTCCCCTTCTCCGATTCATCCCCTCCCCGCAGGCTAATTCTAAGTCTCCCCTTTTAGCTCCATCCTTTTCCCGCAGCCTAATCCTAACTGTCCCCTCATCCTAACCCTCCCCTTCCATTACCCTTACCCTAACCCTCTCTTCCCCACAGCCTAACCCTAAGACTGCCTTCACCGGAGCCTGACTCTAAGACTCCCTTCCCTGTAGCCTGACCCTAAGATTTCCTTCCCCACAGCCTGACCCTAAGGCTTCCCTCCTCGCAGGCCTGACCCTGAGACTCTAACTGTATTTCGGAAATATAATTTTCTTTGCAGAGAACACGTCCCCAATTTAAGTGAGAAAATTGCAGGCATTTTAAAGTAGAGTCTTTGGATTATAAGCCTATGACCTACCCAAGCACATAAAAAAGACTGGATACAACAGGGATTTGGCATTATAAATCTGGATCCGGTCCATTGTATACATGGACACAATAGTAAATTACCACAATACAATGAATATTGTGCTGGTTAATATTGTTTGGCTTTTGTTCGTGTATTTTTCTTTCTATTTAGATATGCAGAACAAATTTTTATAACTTACAACATCAAGAAACATTACAGATGAATTGATGTAGAATGCTTCAGTTTTGCTTGTGAACTGGGGTGCCGATGGTATAATTAAATTGATTGACAAAGCAGAAATATTTTGTATTTTAATTGTCAGTCTTAATTATAAAATTGCACAAATCTGTCAGTAAATACAATCCTATGATAATTTACTTGTGCTTGACTGAAACACATTCTTCTATTTATTTCATTCCAAGACTGAGTTCCATGAGTTCCATTATTATTATAATTTTTATTATTATTATTTTTATTATTATTATTTATTATTATTATTATTATTATTATTATTGTTGTTGTTGTTGTTGTTTTTTACCTTCCAATCTTCTATACCCATATTAGAACTTTTGGTTCTCTTATTCATGGACTGTTGTGGTAATGTAGCAAACAGCTAAAAATAAAACAAAATACAGTAGCTCTCATTCCCCTGCAGAGCTTTAAAAGGGGCAAAACGTATCTTCTAGTATGTATAGGTGTACTCTTTGGTATATACACATTGGGGTAGATCTCGTTCTGTTTCAACGCATAGCGTATTTACGCGCTCATAATTACTATGCACTCCCCTAGGCACTCCCCTCGCTCTTACATCCTTTTGCCGTTTTACGCTTTCCAAACCCTACCTTAACTTTTCAAAGCGTAACTCCTGTCGGCCGTAATGGCTTCATGTGCTTACGCGCCTAAGGACGCCCATACTGTATGATTTAAATGCCTCACCCTTCCTCCGAAGCATAATTACGGGTGCCATATGGCTGGCACGCCCCTTTGTACGTAGTTATGCTCTTGATAGTAGTGTGGTACGTACGTTTAGAGTTACGTGCCGTAATATCTGTCGCGTGCATGCACAGTACATACAAAATAGCGTTTTTACGTCTCTGTCAAGAGTAAATACGCTTGAGAACATTGGGGTAGATCCAGAACTACGTTTGCCGTACGTTTATTCGCGTATTTTCGGGCGCGTAAATTCGTTACACTCCCCTCGGCACACCCCTTGCACGGACGTATTTTGTTAAGATACGCTTTCCAAACCCTACCTTAACTTTTTTCAACGTAACTGCAGTGATACGCACACGTGCGTATGGGCTAGACGAATTTACGCAGCTAAGCACGCCCATACTGTACACTTTAAATACAACCCCCGCCTACTTCACGTATTTCAGACGTGTTTTGGAGTAACGTAAAATTGGCACGCCCACACGTAAGTATTTACGTGACACATACATGAATGGCCCATACGTTCACAATTACGCTACGTTAATGTGCGTATTTTCTATGGTGCACGTGCGCAGTGCGTACAAAACAGCGATTTTACGTCTCTGCCACGTGTAAATTCGCGCCGAGGTGTAGTTCTGGATCAGGCCCATTGTTCTGGATCTAGGCCATTGCTAGCAGCAAACTATTTGATTGGACAATTCTAGACACTCAGAACCCTTCTCTTTAAGAAAGTTTTTTCATTAACAGATTTCAATTTTGTAGAGTATCTTATGATGCCCAAATTTTATTATTTTCTGCTTGTTCACTTTTTTTTTATCATATTTTGAATAAACTCTTTTTTTTATGCTTTTAAATCTTTTTGAGTGTGTTTCTTTGAAAAAAACAAGCTCCCCTGTTGTTAACCCTAGCACCATAATCTGTTGATATTTTATATGCATATTGATATTTTTTAGAGAGTACTTTATTCTTTTGATCCAGTGATGATTTTTCTGCCTTATACAATCAACATGCCCAGAAAATAGTGATAAAATGATGTCTATAACCAACTAGAAAATGTTTCCACTTCTGACTCCAATAGAGAGGTTTGCTATCCTACGTTTGCCTTTAGTTTTAACACATTTTTTTTACTGTACCAATTATTATTATGAATTTGTTAAATATATTAGACATTAGTAATTATTCTTACATTTGCTCAAATCCACTTCTTTGCAAAGTCCATTGCTCCCTTAAGATTTTCTGTAAACTGGGATCTCATTACTCTCCTTTAATCATTGTTCTTGAATACAACATAATCTGACATTTCAAATGATTATTAGTTCAATACATCTTATAGTATTTAATAGAGAATGGATCTTTCCCCACGTTCCCCATTTCCAATGACTTGTTATGACATCTCTCAGCACAAAGAATAGGAGAAAATGTCAGTGTACAGTATCTGTAAAACCTTTAAATTTCAATTTAAGTAACACACATATCAACCCTGAAACACAAATGCTAATACCCAAGGGAAATCTTATGCTAACCTAAGACGGCTTTATATTGTATTTCTGTAATTTTCATTGTTAGAAAGATAAAAAGTGAGAAGTGCAACTGGGAACTGACTTAAATGCAGTATAGCTACAGGAAATAATTAGTACAATTCAAATGGAAAGCTGTTAAACAGATATTTCAAAGGTTCTCCTGATAAACTTCTTTGATTACAGACCACTGGTTGATTTTTATCAATCCCTTTTGTCATCAATACAAGGCACCAAGAGAATAAATAGATTAGAGACCTATTTCAATGAATATTTGCACCTAGTTATGTTACACCTAGTACACAATATATTTACTGATACCAGAAACCATATATTTTTTAAAATATGCCATTTATTATCATTTAACTATGAAAATCTTGGTGTACGAAGCAGAATATCATTTATAAATTCAATTTAACTGTCCCATTATATTATACAGTAATGTATATGCCCCACAGACATTCATCCCAATTCATTATATGCCCCACTGTGGTGCCCATTTTATGTCCTTCTATTGAGAGAGAACATAAAAAGCCTTACACAAGGTAATCACATGATCTGCTGTTGATAGGGTGCTGGTACCCTCAGTCATTAACTCCTATTTATACAAATGAGTACAGAGTATTATTTGATAGTAACCACCATTGCTGTTGCACCTGATTTGGTTAGCTCTGTAACCTCGTTGCTATCAGCACTACAAATGTCCCGACTTTGTGTTTAGTAACAAGCATGATGTGAACATATATATATTGTTTATAGCTTTTCACAGCAGGTGAATATTAATGAGAGAAATTCCAGGATTCCTTCCACAACTATACATAAACTTTGATTTGCTCACTCACACTGTAATATGCTTTGTCCAGGGGTATACTTCTACCTGGGGACCTGAGGATTAATGTCCCAGGCCCGGAGCTGATGAGGCCCTCTGATACTTACCTTAGCTCTGCAGTAGCAGGTATCGGTGCTATCCTGTATATTAGTGGGCCAGTGTGCAGGGAAGACCCTGTGTTTCGGCCCACTTTTGATGCACCCACCCTATATGTGTTGTCACAGGTGACGGCGGTGGCCCTGCATGCCTACGTATATGTCAATCTATGGCAGCTGTTATTCTAACCTAAAAATCCTCATTATCTGTTTCCAAAATACTTTTTTTTAATCTTGGTCTGAAAGCTTGGGCATTGTTTCACAGGTGCCCTCAGTGATCCTCCAAGGTCGCTGTGAGTGACCAAAATGACTGGGGACAGTTGATTTCAAGCGTTTTTTCCTTAAAAGGGTCATTTAGCAAGAGGCCAACACACAGCCTGGCTCTAGCTTTCGTCCAAGAAATAAATCTCAGAAATGACAAGTACAAATTATTATCAAAAGCTACTTGTTTTCACTGTACTTTCCATTTCACTTCTGCGCAAAGACCATGAAACATCTCAAGGACTTAAAAAAATTAGGTCTGTCATTTGTTACAAAGAACAAACCAGTGCAAACTTTTAATAATTTCATTAAACACATCTAAATTTCATTTTGGAAATGTTCATTTTATCAGTCAAGCATTTCCAGAGCTTTAGAACATATCTTTTAACATTTCATCTGAATTTCTGACAATGAAAGAAAACCAAAGACAAATGCTTTCTTATGTCTAATGGATATATAGGGAAGCTCTATGCATAATTGCTGATATTTTCATGTTTGCTTATAGTTTTGTAACCATACATTCCAACATGTCATTCGTTAGCTGTCCTTCATGCTCTGTTTATGTACTAGCTCCTGGGCCAAAGGATGCAGCACTATCAGTGCACAAAACATCACCTGGGTCATTAGAAATGATTTTACAAGCCAATTCGCCAAATGCTTTTGGCATTTATGAAGATAATTACCGACTCAATGCAAAGTAATAGCACAAATAAGCCAGAGAAGCACCATAGTATAGATTAGCTACATTTCATACATGTTCACAAATCCAGCACCTGAGCCATAGTCAACATACACACCATTATACAGATGAAAACACAGCTCATTGTAGCACTGAGCAAGAGCACCAAGCATGTGCAATATGTGAATAAGCTCCAAAAAATTTCTGAAAAGTACTACCTGTGCGCAATTCTGTCTAAAGGGGTTTCCCAATATATTTCATGGCTGTGGATCTGGGCTGGTGTAAATGTCTGATCAAGTTAAACACAGCCCTACAGATCGATCACACAGCAATACACTAAAGCATAGATCCACCCTAGAACCTCTTCTCTGCAATCCTCCAGAAGCAAGGTTTGGGAAAAAGGGGAGGAATAGGTGCATTGGAACACAAAAATATTACAAGCTGCATACCAAGATCTAAAGCACAAATTCAAATACCTGGAAACTTAGTCGCTAATTAATTGATTTATGGATTTATTTTGACAGTCCTCCGACCACAAAAGCCAACCTGAACTACTGTTATCCTCTATGACAACCCCAAGGGCACAACCTGCCAACTTTCATAACATATCACAAGCAATAAGTTCATGTGCCCTAGAGAGCCCCTGTGCCAGGGATAGCTTTGCTAAAAACATATACATACAATTGCTGTGTACAACTGGGCGTTAAGTAAGGTGTAAAGCTAAGGCATCTTGGAAAGATTGTATGCTATCTATACCACTTAAGTGATGGCAGTAACGAATATAAGGTAGTGTGGGAGGTTAAAAAGAGGAGATGAAGTTAACCACATGTTGGCCCAGTGGCAGTGTCGTATAGCACTTTTCCATGCATAATGCAGACAGTCCCAGGTGAAAGCTGGTATAAGAGAATAAAGATGTTTACCTGGAAGTTTCCGCAACTAACAAAGCAACCGCACATGCTATAACACTATAGCTAAGCCAATAAGCCACCATAAACATAGTACCATATCAGACAGTCCTACAATGCGCCAGAGACCATTAGTTTAAGGTAATCACTAGCTGTGGACTTCTGCACCATCAATATTCAGGGCCGTATTCAGAGATCCGTCTGGCGATCGGATCGCAAATATACGCACCGACGGAGCAAGAAACACTCACAACCCCAGTCCCTCCCCTTGCTAATCCGTGCTCACGTGTCCTTACACCACCATAGACCACCTCTATCTTTCCGTGTGCCGTCCCGTGCGTCTGTGTCCTCTGTATGTGCGTATCATGATAATCGCGCCCACTTTCCTTCATTTAAATGCCCCCGCCCATTTTTATTTAAATTCTTCCATGCGGATTTTTGCGTCACATATCCGGACGTATGTATCCACGTGCGATTCACAGGTCCGTCCGTGAGGCACTTCCGTGCATATATTTAACGTTAGTTGCGTAAATAAAGTTACTACGCATGAGCAATTGAATTGTACCTAAAGATACACACGGGACTCACCATGAAAACGGATCTCTGAATACGGCCCCTCTTCTTTATGCACCATAGGAAGCTATTTATTTTATATATAAGTTCATCACTTTATGCTACAGATTCCATGTTCACCAAAAAAAAAGCTTTGGGTTCAGTCTGACTTCAGAGGAAGAGTCATTGGGCCTGATCCAGAACTACGCCAATGCGCTGTGCTTAGTAAAGCACAGCGTATCGGCGTGCACTCTCCCTGACACTCCCACTACCCCAACTTCAGCCGGCCTAAGCAAGGGAAAATACGCTCGCACAGGAGCGTTTGGACGCAAACCCCTCCCTCCCTCATTAAACTACCTCCCCCCGCCCACCTACACTAACCTGAACTAACCTGAACATAGTAACGCTGGGGGACGCCCCCTCCAGCATTACTACGGCGCTGCTACGGACCCCGATCCACGATCGGGCGTTGCCGTAGCTACGCCGGGCAACATCTGCACGACGCATGCGCAGATCGGCTTTTAAGCCGATCTTACGCTGCTGACTGGCGTCTTAATGCCAACCAGCGTAGTTCTGGATCAGGCCCATTTACACTTTTTGACTTTCTGACCATTGGGTGCATACATCATTTTGGCTACATAGCCAGCATTCACTTGGTCCATATGAACTGTATACTTTCTTTGACTTTTGCATGCAAATAAAATTACCATATTTTATTTTACTCTCCACGGAAGCGCCAGATCCCCTATCTTCACTTCTTGCTATTTTACATTCGGGTTTTTTCTGGGGAAGCCCCTAGGGAGGTCCACAGGCAGCATCCTAAACAAGTGGAATCAGCAGCGCCACATAGTGGATATCGTTTTTGAAATCCATTTACACTTTTTGTCAATACATGTATTTCCTGGCTGTATGATGAGGAATTAAAGGAAAAGACACAGAGGTCTTGTTAATTAGTGACCCATTCGCTGTTCTCCACAACTGATTGGAAAGTTTTAATCCATAGAATATTTCCATATTCTGTATGTTGTAAATTAGTATGTAGAAGAATGTCAGGTAGTACCATACTTTCTTCTGTTCTAGCACTAACATATAGAGGTCTATATACATAGGATATATGTTTTGAATGAACGTTGCTGATCCAGGCTCGCTTCTCCTCTTAGCGAGCCTGGCAGCTTTGGGCCAGATTTGGAGCTACGACCGCTAGCATATTTATGCTAGCCAGAGTCGTAAAAACGCGGTTTTCCATGTTCTGACACTCTGAACATACTTTCGAGCCTACGATCAAAAGCGTAACTATGGACGAAGGGGCGTGCCAGCCATACGACACCCGTAATTATGCTTCGGAGGCGGGGTGAGGCATTTAAATCGTACAGTATGAGCGTGCTTAGGCGCGTGAGTACGGGCAGCCATTACGGCCGACAGCAGTTACGCTTGGAAAAGTTAAGGTAGGGTTTGGAAAGCTTAAAACTGCAACCGAGGGGAGTGCCTGGGGGGAGCATACTAATTCCGAAAGCGTAAATACGCTACATGTTAAAACGTAAAGGGAACGTAGGTCTGGATCCGACCCTTTGTTCATAAATTTACTAATACTTACACATCCTGCGATGATCTCCGAGGTCATAGAAGGACCTTTCATTCATATGAAGTATGAATGAAATCTTACACATTCGTAGAGACTCCATTGTGGGACTTTGAAAATGTCAAGTCAACCTTTTTATGAAAAACGTTTCCCAGGCAGGTAAGTTTTATTTTTTTCTTATTTTTTTTACTATTATTACTATTATAAATGTCTACATTTTTTTATTTATTTATTTATTTTAAAATGTTTATTCCAGTGGTCTCCCCATGCATGCCCCTCTTTTCCTCCTCCCAATTACAGCTATCAGGGGAGGGAAAGAGGTGGGGTATGGGGAAATCGCTGGGATAATTACACTTACGCCATCCTTTGATAGCGTTATTTGTACGCTTTCTTATTTTTATTTTATCCAGCATTCAATAAATATTACAAAGCGCCGGCCCGCTCTAAAAAGAATGGGCCAGCAGTGACCACCCAATATATACATGAATCGCCATGGAAACTGCTATTTTCCATGGCCATCCACTGTTTGTAAATAAGAAAAACTTCATTTTCATGCGGTAAGGCCCATTTTCACATGAAAATGGGCATTATCACATGAAAGTGATCTTTGTAAGATCACCTCAAACTATGTTAACATCACCTTGGATGTCATCCACTAAGCCTTACATATGTGTCTTATACAACACATTAAAGTCCAATTCCTTGAACTAAGAGATTATAACGCAAAAAAGACCTACAGTAAATAAAAATCAATGTAATCAGCCATTTTCTTCAATATTAACTACAGAGTATTGTCCTCACTTAGTCAGCCATCCCAGAAGATTATGTATTATTGATTAAATCCTTGACCTTTTTCTACTTCATACTGATTAGTAAAACCAACAACCATGCTTCTTTCTACCTATGTCACATGAGTAGACACAATAGCACTGAGATTATTTACCAACTGTTACCTTCCTAGATCATTTCCTTACATCAAATGCAATATGGCCAAATGTGAAGCTCAGGGCAAATGTATGTACATATTACTGTATGTAAAGAATGTACTCAATTATGAGATATTATACGTAGCTAGAAGGTAGTTCTCGTCTTTGTGAAACAGGACCATATGAACACGTTGTTTTCTTCTGCCAGTAAGAAGTGACCAGATGGTAGCAGATTATTAGAGAGAGACTCAGCCAGTGTAGCTTTTAATTTCCTCTTATATCCTGCAATGAGCTGCATGTGAAATAAGTTAAAACCTCAAACCTGCTCATCATATGGTTTGTTTAATCCAACTATAAGGTGAAAACATAGAAGGTTTCGATCAAGACGATAAAAATACTATAAACTATTCATGCATTAAACTACACTATAAAAGTAAAGGATAAATAAATATTAAAATGTAGATTTTTATGAATGTAAAATGTATAAATGTGTATATATTTATTTATATAATGCGCAAATTTTGTCTGGTAAAAGTAGATTGGTCATAATAAAATAGTCATTATAACAAATTGACAGTTTCATGTAATCCTAAACCTTCTTGACTCACGATAAATCTTGGTAATTCATATTTGATTGCAAGATAATTAGAAAGGATTAGGCAAACATGATTCTCATATTAGGATGAGAGCATTTCTATGTAAATTATTAAATTCATATGAAAACACTGAGGGCAATCCACACAAATTCATCTAACCTTATAGCATCCTATTTTACCATATAACTGGTAAATTGAGAAATCATTGCTTCATTATCGAATAAAGACTGATGCATTCCAATCCACAGTATGCCAATATGGTAATAGAGTGTAAGGAGCTATTTCAGTATGGGATAGAATAAAGGGGTCTATTTACAAAGATCATTTTTATGCAATAATGCCCATATTCATGTGAAAATGGGCATTATCACATGAAAATTAAGTTTTTCTTATTTACAAACAATGGATCGCTGTGGAAAATAGCAGTTTCCATGGTGATCCGAGTAAATATTGAGTCTCTACGCCAGCCTGTTTTTTTCAGAGCAGGGCCAGCACTTTGTTAGATTTATTAACCCTTGAAATGTTAAACTATCGTCAGCTCAGGCTGGTGTTAGTGTTAATATTCCAGCGATATCCCCATATAACCCCTTTTTCTCCACATAATAGCTGTTATTAGGGAGGAGGAAAGGGGGGGTATATATGGGGAGACCACTGGAATATATGTTGGTACAAGATATGTTTAAAAAAAAATTATATTTAAAAAAAGAAGAAACAATTAAACAAAAAAAATGAATTAAAAAGAAACAACAGAATGGAGTTAAAACTTAAATGAGCGGGAGACGAATCTTCCCTACATGAAGAGCCTGCGCATGCTCAGTGTTTCTCATGTCGGGACTTGAAATTTTCAAAGAGTGAGAGTCAATGCGCATTCAAGCTTCAGATGAATGAAAGGTCTTGTGATGACCTCGCAGATCATCGTGGTACCTCGCCAAAGGGGTAAGTATTAATAAATGATATAAACGAAGCTGCCAGTCTCGCTGCGAGGAGAAGCAAGCCTGGTTCAGCAACGTTCATAAAAAAATGAAAGGGTAAGTAAATAGACCCCAAAGTCTTATCCCCATCGTTATTCTACTAGACAACCCTGAATGAGTTCTTCTTTGTATTTTCAGCATTGTTCAATATTACAATGCAAATAAACAAAATCCCCTGTTGGTCAATGAATAAGTGAATGAATTAAATAAAATAAATAAATAAATGTAGGTGGTATTTCTAAATTCAGCAAGATCAAAAGTAATGATGTGATTTCACAAGCAGCTCCTTAACATGAGTATATTCTATCCAATCCATTGGTCTATTATACTGGTTACCATGTTAGCGACTAAAAATGGAGAAATATGTATTACAGACGTTGCCTAAGCTGATTAAGCTCTGTGCAGAAAGGGAAAATTACCATAATACATTAATCACTGCATACATTTTATCCACTCTGTTGAACTAAGGTAAGAGCTGGGGGAGGGTAAGTCAGTATCAATAACAACTAATGCAATTTGGATATTTATTGCCTTAATGAAAATTAAAGTTTAACATTTCATTGGGGTGTTTATAAAGTTACTTCAACTATGACATACTGTACCTATAACTTTACATATGTTCTCTAGCCTTGTGTTATCTGATACTTAATGCTAAATAATAATTTAAGGGTAAGATAATACCCTATTGTAATAATAATAATAGTAATAATAATAATAATAATAATAATAATAATAATAGTACCACACAATGCAATACATTTTGCCAGAGGGAAAATGCTGCATTGCAATGAAAAGTTTGTGACCTATTAGCTGATATTATTACACAAAGTCTGATTGTGTTTCAGAGCTCTGTTGAGCACCCCACAAGATCAGTGCCCATTATGTCAGACCCTCCAACATGACCACTTCCAATACATAATACCCCGCTCCTGAACTTCCAACTGTCACAGACCCTGGGATGATCCCTTTCATGCTGCAGGGTTGGCCCAGGTGAGGGATTTGTTTACTATTGCCATAGCAATCCCTCCAGTTTCACACTGACCCCTAACCCGGGTCAGACCTGGGAATAACCCTTCTTTTCACTCAGGTCCGATTCCTGGGACCTCCCATATCACACCCCATATCACACCTCAACCCTGGTCGTTGGAGCCTCGACCTTGGTCTAATGGGAAATACCCGCGTTTTGTGGGAGATGTGAAAGGGTATGTTGGACGATCTGGTAGAGTATATTGTTTATTGGTAATGCTGAGATCAAGTGAAATTTGTGGCCTTTAAAAGGTGAGAGGTTTCTATATTGTAAACAGTCAGCCCAAGACCAATAAGACCGCCACCTCATGCCAGGAGAGCACAGTGCCCAATCAATTGCCAAAGCTCTCCTGATGTTTGTCGTGCACCACAATCAAGGCCCGTTTATATACCAACTCTGAGGGCAAGTAAGACATTCACACCAGCAATTCTTGCCCCTACTGACAGGCCTTCTTGTGTACCATGGTGTTTCCGGTGGAGACTACACAATTATTAATCTAATATGATCTTTAATTCATAATTTAAAAAAACTATATGAATGCTACTGAATGGTGTTTATTGTTTGATAAACTTCAGCAGGCATCCAGAAGCCTCTATCTTGGTGTTGAGCTGGACAGGTCAAAACGGGCACTTCTGCAGTAAGTCTTGTAGGCTTGGGAGCTGACCTTGTGCTAAGACCTATATATCCCGACAGCAACAGAGTCGGCACTCCTGATCTTATTAGATTAGAAACATGTTTTAAGCAAGTTCATTGGTACTTCTTATCAACTAATTTCTACATTCCACATATGCACAGTATAGGATAGTATTGCATAATGGTAGTGTCACATACCCTCTGCTACTACCAAACTACCTTATCGGCATGTCTTGGCTTTGAACATCTAGTTCTACATATTATTAATAACATGTAGAGGTGAAAGCTCAGTTGTCCGGCGCTCTCATACTCCCTGGTGGAAATACTTGCTTTTTTCAGGAACAGATAGTGCTGTGATCAGAATCCAGAGCTGACCTGGTAATGCAGTTCTAGCACATATGCACATTACCATATGTGCCCCCTTGTAGTAAGTGTGGATCCAGTTTTTTCATACATTGACATTCAATATTTAGATTTTAGTTACAAAAAAACTAAATCAGGGCTGATGCTCCATATCAATATATATAACACTATGCAATGGCACATACATAAATAGGAGGTTTAGTACACAATATAGCTATATAGCTATATTCTCTAAAGATCAACTGCCCAGCATCAAGGCACCTCCTGTAGGTGTGTCCATAACTTGTATTGCAATATGATTACTCTCAATGGGCCCGTTCCTGGGTTAACACCGACAGGGGAATTATGTACAGCGTGTACGTAATTCCCCTGTCTGGAAGGTTGTGCATATGCACACAACATTCTTATGATGTCGTAATGACCAGCGTACATAACATACGTTACGTACACCAGCTGTTACGTAAAAGGGACTTGCCTCCCCTTGTACGACAGTCGTATCTCCGCCGTGAAAGCAAGGATCGACATGTTAATGAGGGGACGGGGCGGGGGCGGCCGCAGACCTGGTCGTAAAAGATAAGGTAGGATTCTGGACACATAACTAATGTAAGGCGCACGTAGGTCATGATCCGGCCCAACGTCTGTCATAAGACAATCTCCCATTTAAAAAGTATGCAGCAGCCATACTGGGAATGGGTCAGGCTCCAAAAATAAATTATGTGAACACAGGCTATGCTTTTAAATGAAATGAAATATATGCAAGCATTAAATATATGGAAAGGTGTTGCTAGGACAAAAAATGACCATTGTGTAAATACAAGGAATAAAAGTAGGTCTGGCATTCCACATCAAAGAATTTATAACACTGTGTCAGTACATACATAAACAAAAGAGTTAGCTCACAATACAGTTATATTGGATCAAGATCACCTGCCCAGCAACAAGTCAATCCTAACCTAAATTTGTGTACTCACAGGGGCTGAGTTGGAAATAACAGCGAAAAGAAGGAGCAAAATCAGCAAATATTTTCTCTTCATGCCATATTATTTCATTCATTTGTGCCCTTCACATTGCTACATGCTTAGGTTCAGACTTGCACCTTTTTTGTGCACTTACTTCTAACTGTAGATGAGGCCCATAATATCTGTGGTAAGACAATTCCTGCATTTTAAAAGTATGCAGCAGCCATATTGGGGAGGGGGTCAGTCTTCCAAAGTAAACTAATCATTAGTAACAAGTGAACACAGTGAACTAACCTTTCTGGGAAAGGGAACGCCCTGGAAACATATCTGCTTGGCTATTATGTATCCAAAAGCAAAGCCCACAGCTCATTAAAGACCCACCATTTGCGTAGGGTTCCCCAAACGCAGGCTGTGTTCGTTTATACGGTTGAATCTGGATTAGCTCCCGTGTGTCTTCTTTCCCCAAACAGGTTAAAATAAAATTTGTGGTACAAATTTCATAGGATTTTCCAAAGAACTCTCTATTTTACCTTTAAGGCCCATCATTTGTTGAAGTCACATTTGTATAGCCAGGCTATGTTTTCAGAACTTCAATATTCTAAATGGTTATAGTTGCACTGCATACTGCATGCAAAGCGTTAAATGACTGAATAATGCTTGTCACACTGCTGTTTCCAAACATATTGCTAAGTGACTGTGCCCCTTTCCTGACCTATAATCTTGAACACCTTTGTCAGAGCATTTCAGTCTTTATCTGATTCTCTCAAGCTGATGATGTAGAAAAACGTACATACACAAATCAGCTTCCACTGCTGGCAGAAGACATTACTTTACAGGGCTAATATGACCACAACATGTTCTTTATTTGTACCAGAGACTGATGTATATTTTAGCATCTTCTCTAGGTCTGTGCCTTTATATATTGTGTCTCCTGACGTGTAAATTAGAAACAATTTGTTGTTGCTTGTAGTGGAACAGTAGAATGTGATGGCACAGAGCTAATACCTTGTCACACAAACTGACAGGAGATTATTCAGTGGATTAGAATATAAACATTAGCTGAGCATGGAGTGGAATGACAAAGAGAAACAGATGATGGCAGAATTAAAAAAAAAACAAAACAAACATACACATTTTTAAATCCATTTCTTTTTATTTTTTGCAAACTACTATTTGAAAATGTTAAGGGCTCAATTACTGATGCGTATCACATGTTAATAAACTGCCTTAGTCTGCCTTCTTTTGAATGGGTAGCAGAAGGTGCCCTGGGTGCTAGTAACAGGGCTGACCAAGAATGAAGAATAATAGCAAAACAAGCAGTAAATCTGCACTTTGACATAATGGGCCTGATCCAGACCTACGTTTGCATGTGATCGTAAGCGAAAAATACGGCAGAAAAACGCACTGCGTATGTGCATAGTGACAACTTCCGGTCTTACCAAAAACCTTTTCGTAGCGGCGATTCGGGCGTCCGTATTGTGTGCGTATTTTCCGACGACGGGGCGTGTTTATAGTACAAAGTTAGTACGGACGCTGGAGTTAAGGAATGTAGGCGGGGGGAGCCATTTAAATTGTACAGTATGGGCGTGCTTAGGCCGCTACGAACAGAGCGTCGCTACGAAAATACGTACGAACACATGGAAAAGTTAGGGTAGGGTTCGGCGGTCGTACTGAAAGGAAGGTAAGGGGAGTGTCGTGGGAGTGAAAGTTTTTACGCTGGAGCGGTAATACGCTCCACTCTCATGCGTAGGTCTGGATCAGGCCCAATGTGAACTGTAGGGGGAAGGAGATTTTAAATGTGCAAACAAAGGTTAAAGTTTTGTAGCTTAACACACAATCAGAGTTTAAAAATAAAACTGTTCAGTATTTGTGTGCAATAAGCAGGGTTATCCAGTAATCCCAACATATATAACTACCCTGCACCTCTCACATTACAACATGGCTTGTTTTGTTGCAGATTTGACTGGTACTTAAAAGAGATAATCACAAGGGACCCTGGACCGTGTTCACAGATCCGCACCTAACTCACCCGTCCTTCCCCTATCCCACCCCCCATTTTTATGCACCTTATGGCACTTATCCGTACAGACATTGCCTCTCCCTACCTCACACTCCTCCCAGCCATCCTCAGCTAATCTAAATCCCTCCCACCCTCCCACTTCTACCTAATCACTCCCCAAGGCGGCATTGTGCCGCCTCTTTCTACTTAAAATACTGTGTGCAGTCTTTAAAGAGGTAATCTACATACCTAACTGATACGTAGTAGGTCATTTACTAAGGATCGGCACCTAAGAAGCGTCTGCTTCTTAGGTGTGAATACAGTCCACCATGCCCAGACATCCAGGGCCCACTGGCACTTTTGGTTGTCCAGGGAAACATGCAAATAAGATATAAATGGAGACAAAGAAAAACAACTTCCAGTAACTGTTTTGCCCTTGCTTACTGCTCACCCACTGCATGTCCAACAGGCATGTACCTGCATGCTTTGGTAGCCATTTTAGGTGACAGGTCAAAGAAGTACCTCTGGTTCCACACAGAAAAATGCTTACATTTGTTCCGTTTTTATTTTAAACATACTATTTGCCCACAATTACTACAGCAAACAGCACCGCCGATTATACGCAGGAGTTGTTGGCATATTCTGCCTTTCTGAAATTTGCTGAAATGCAAAATAGTGGGAAAGTCACACTTAGGCTTATATCAGGGTTGCATGGTTGTCCGGGAGACTCACAAAATTCGGGCAGTTCTCCTGGTATCCTGGGAGAGCAGGCAAATTTCTCATAAGTCACCACACATGCACAAAAGACAAGAGGTCTAAAGCCAAAGCCATGGCCTTCTTATTGGTGAAGGCTCTGGCTTTAGCTTTAGATCTCTTCTCTTTTTCCTTCCACAAATGGTGAGCTTCTGAGCATACTAACTGCAACACGAGCTAAATCTGTGTGCTTCATATAACCCATTTATCTATCTTGCCTATTCTCCTTTGTTTCTTATAGCATAGATTCGCAACCAGTGGTACTAGTACCTTTGATGGTACTTGGATCACTGTCAGGTGGTACTTAGGGCAAATGGGCAAGGTGTTAAGGAGGTACAAACAATCCCAAATAGCCGAGGACATAATTACCGGTAATAAAATATCTTTGGGGCAAAATTATATACAGTATGTGAAAAATTGTACCTTAAAATCACTGCAATATGTAAGCAACAGCAATAAAACTATTTCAGCTCTAACTCAAGATTGGGGACACTATTTTTCCATTTTGCCCTTGGCACTAAATTTCTAGCATGTTTCTTAATCACATTACATAATATTGTCTTCATCACCTTTATTTGAACAAGTCTTTTGAATAAGTTCTATAAATTGTATTTTTTGCTAATTTTCCCGCACTGTATTTTAACATGAAATACTACTGTATACTCTATACAGTTCAGCATTCCCTTTCATAGAGATAAATTTGTATTTTTTTTTCAAGTGCTGGCTCTGCAAAGAAATATTTTTATGCAAAAATGAGTTTTTGGGTTTTCATCCATCCCTTGAAATTTGTCATCTTTCATCTTATGTGCAGTGTATAAACAGATTTTACTTCTTATTATTAAATATTCTTGCAAAAGAACATCCGTGTTCCCATAGCACTCTAATATTTTGAACAACTGAGAGTGACACTTTAGTTTATTGCATTATAATGATGCCTTGTGCAAGATTAATGTCCTGAATATACATATTTTAAAAAATAACTTTGTGAAAACAGTTCTAATTCAGTCACATAAGACCTATTTCTTTATAGTATGTAATAAACCCAAGGCTTCTGCTCATGGTATAGTTCATTAAACAGCTCAATAGAACAATTTGTTATTGTTTGATAGAATGCTTTTTTGCCAGTGGTTTAGGAAATGTTCTTTCTTTTTTCCAACATAAGCTAGTAGATTTTGCCAAGCATGAGAGTTTAGGCATCTGCAATAAAAAGGTATATTTAGCTCATAGTTTCAAAGTGGCAAAAATTATTATCTTATTATCTGAACCTAACTTATATTCCAAATAAATTATGGGTAACATTTAAATAGTTCTTATGTGAAAAAACACTAGTTAACATTTAAAATGTATTCATAAAAGTTGCCTGCTCTTAAATAAAATTATAACCTACTTTGACTTGTGAAATATTATCAATTAAAGCAGCTGTTAAATATAATTTGATCTGTATGCAACATAAATTATATACAGATTAACATTTATGCAAATGAAATACACAACGGGCTGATTCAGTAAGAAGCAAAATCCAAAGGAGTATATTTGCACCTCAGCAAGACTATGTTTCACTGCAGGGGAAGGTAAATGTAAAGATTAAACAGTTGATAAAGGACCACCTAACTAAACTCTAAATTCCTGTTTAATAATACAGCTATTTGGTATTTGTCTAATTTATACGGGGAAAAAAATAATGTATTTTGCACCTCTATTTTAGATAAATCTTTTGTCAAGGAACAAATTTACTTCTTTTTCGTCTTTTGTGTTTAAGCATGAAACCCCTAAAGATGTCTTAAAACACAGAATAGAATCCAGTAATTTGAACAATAATAACAATGGCCCGGATTCAGAGCTGTGTTTCCGGGTCTGATTCAGACTTAAGAAAGAGCTTTAAACTAAGAGAGAAAAGTTACTCCTGGGCTAAGCCATGTTGATTGCAAAGGAGTCAAATTTCAACTATTGCAAACAGTATTAGAGTTGAGAGGTGATATTTCCCTGCCCAAGTCTAAATACCATTGTAATAGTAAAGCTGGTCAGTAAATGTGTGCAGTAAGCAATTCAAAGATATATCCCTGCATGCAAAGAATATAATTAACTTGACTCCCCCTGAAATCAGTATGGTTTAGCCCAGGAGTAACTTTCCTCTCTTATTTTCAAGTTCTTTCTTCAATCTGAATCAGGCCCTCCCTCTTTTTTTTCAGATGGAAGTGCAGCAAAAATTAGCACTCTGCATGCTCACAACGGGAGCGAGCACAGAAAGATGGGCACGTGTGCCCATCCGTCTGTATTCGCATCCAACAGCACTGGGTCATATTTATACCCTTGGCCAACATGAGAAACGTTCCCACACTGGCCAAGGGTATAAATATGACCCAATGACAGTAAAACTGTTATTAGTGCCTGGATGTTCTGCTTGCAATAAAAAAAATCTGGGCCAATGTATAAAGAACAACAGCAAAAGCAACACTGCATCTGTTTACTGAAAGAACCCCAACTGGTGTTTCAGGACAATTCTAATTTCTATAACTAAGTAAACAAAATGGTGGTCAATTAATCAATTAGATCAATTAATGAAAACAGGGTAATCCACTTTAACAGAAACAAAGAAAAGAAAATGTCCAATCAACAGTGCCATCAACCTGTAACAAACTATACCATACTGCAGAGCCAAGGTAACTATTGGCAGGCCTCATCTGTTTCCGGGCCCGGTACAATAGTCCTGGCTGTCCCCCCTGATGACATCCCTGATTAAGATGCTCAGTAAAATATATTGATGTGTTTTTAAAAAGTAGTGAAAATCATACATGATTTACATGAATAAAGCATAATTAGAAAATGATCAATCAAAATTAACAGATGACTAATGCAGAAACTGTAAAATATATCTTGAAAAGGTAATACATGTGGATAATAAGATGGGTAAAAATAGTAAAACAGAGATTAGAAGTAAATTGGTGGAAATTGAGCTATAGATCACATTGCTACAGAACTGCTATTATAATGGTAAAAGATTAGTAAGTGAGGAAAATGCGTATGCTCTGTGAGAGTGGCTATAAAGTGTTCTCTTAAATAAAAGGTCATGTTCAGGTACAGCAGTAATGACAGTAAGTAGCTATAAACTTTTCACCTAGTTAGGTAGTGGCAACTTCATAGATAATGTATAACATTACAAATGACTGTAGGTGCAGCAAATTAGAACGTTTCAAAAGAAAAAAAATTCTTACCAAGATCACA
Organism: Limnodynastes dumerilii; assembly: GCA_011038615.1. NCBI lineage: Eukaryota > Metazoa > Chordata > Amphibia > Anura > Limnodynastidae > Limnodynastes > Limnodynastes dumerilii. Next base: position 365,464 of record WWET01000047.1, on the reverse strand, counting down.
TGTAGTCAAAAAATGCCCTGTATCAAGACCTTAACAAAGTAGCAATATAAAAGTGTAGGCTAATTCATAAAGACTGTGGCACTCATATTTTACAAAATCCCACACACTTCAGCTTCTATCCTGACTTCTGACAAACATACTTCTGACAGCCTGCAGCAGCTGTGTGAAGGAATTGGATGCTTAGATATAGAGGGTCTCCATTTTTAAAAGCAGTGGTGCGACTTCTACAGTCCTAGCCCTACCCTTAACCGTCTCCTAACACTAACCCACCATTTTCGGTACAACGTTTCCCAAAAAAGGAAGGGGTAAGTATGCTGATCGGCATGCTTACCTATTCATAAAGATCATTTTCAAATATGGCAGTTTAGCCCAAAAATTCATTTTGGCTGTCTCTACTTCTACCATTTCAATGCGGCGACTACCATCGATAATGCATTTAAATATGGTGTATCCCTAAATTAGAGGGATCTCTTCCACCACATTTGACACATTATTGGAAATGCACAAGTGTCAACAACAACTCATGGATGCACTCTCCAGACAGTGGCAGTCTTTATGGACTTTGTCATTCTAGCTATATTCCACATGCAAGCTACTGATGCTAAATACTCATCAAATGAGGGAAAGTAGCAAATTGCAAACAGCAACAGTAAAATAAAAACCACTGCAGCAGTCACACAACTATACCTAAAGAGGTTTCTATATAATTTGCAAAGTTTGTTAATGAGGCTTTCCTTTTCTTTTTTAAATGATATGTCATGGAAACTAGCAGGTGGTAATTTATATGATGCATGTTGCAACAGTGTCCAGAGAGCCTTATTGGTTTTTTGCTCTTTAACATTAACTTTTTTAACATTAGTTCTTTCCAGTGTCATTTTATGCTGCAAACCAAGCCCTTGATCTTAATGACTGTGAATATGAGACTTTAAACAGAACTTTGAGGTGCATGTTGGTGTTTAAGTTGACACAATCAGTACTTAACACGTCTCACACAAATACCTATATTCCACTTTGTGCTTAAATTAGTCACAAGAGAAATATATCTAAAATGCCCATAAAAAATAGTGTGTACTGGCGTTGCTGAAGCTTTCTGCATCACATCTGTGTCTGCCAAACCCAGGGATGACATCATTTCTTTATTACAGATACATGCCAGGTGCAATTTATTACACTACTGCAAGGATTATAACATTCTATATTAAAATATTGGTTTAGTATATTAATGTGAGGCAAGGTAATGATGCAGTGTTCCACCTTATAACATAATGTTCTGTTTTCCTTCCATCCATTTTATTACTGTTCATTTAAATGCACTATACAATGTATTCACGAATGCTTAAGAAGAAAATATGTGACACCAGAGGTCATCTAGATATTGTTCTTTTTTCTTTATTGTTTTTGTTTGTTTGTCTGCTTTTACAAAAAAAAAAATCTTATCTACTAATGTAGTCAAGTTTGCAATAAAAGACATTTACAAGTTCTTGAATATCACTGAGAGGTAATAATCATATTTGCCTTTATATGCACTCTGGGTTTCAGGCCCCAGTTTTATTATTTTCATGCAATTTACATTTTAATCAACTTATTTATTACCTAAAAATACCCTTTTTGAAATCCTCATTGAAACTTAAAGACCTTTACTAGATGAGAAGAGCTGTACAAAGTCTGGAAATACTGAGAAATAATTAAACACAACTTAAACTGGCCATACACTTCAAAGATTATCGGTCCCAGAAGGAGGGGGACAAATGGTCCCAATAACAGTACCACTCACCTCTCCTGCTGGGACCTATTGTCTGTACAGGCCTCCTGTCAGTCTCTGCACTGATTGGCAGTTGTCAACCCATGCAGCTAGCCTAAAAATAATCCCTTGCATAATGTGGAGCTTTTATTAATACATTATTACATTATTACTGTTGTACTAGCCTGTATCAATGGAGTCTGACAGAGAAACTTCGCCCATACACTGGTCCTATTACCGATAGTCGGATGATCAAATCAATAATCACTCTAGTGTATGGCCAGCTTAGCACTATGAGTTTTGTCTCCTTGCTACTTAGGACTCCTCCTCCATCCGACGCATGTGCAAATCACTTGCCCTGAACTATGATATGTATGATGCTTCTGGGGAGTAGTAATGGCCAAGCTCCCCCACCCACTCCTACTCCCCTTTAGCCAGGGCCACCCTCAGGGGGTTACAGCCGTGACCACCATCTCGGACCTGGAGACATTTACGGATATTTACCTTAGCTCTGCAGCAGCAGGTTCCATGGTATCCTACCGCCGATACTGCTGAGAGCTGCACATAAACGGGTCAATGTGCAGGGAGGACTTACCAGCGCATCAGTTCGCTGTTAATGCAAGTCCGCGGCGCTCCACCTATATGTGATGTCACAGGTGTGTTCTGGGTCCCAAAATTTCTGGCTGTGGCCCTAACTGTAGAATCATACAAAGCACCATGGGACACTAATGTTCTGTTTTAGGTGGGCCGCTGCTCTGTATCTGAAGCTGGTGGGGGTAAGGCAGGCTGACGGTGGTGCTCGCCTAAGCACAGGGACCAGTTCAAAGGCCCTAAGGCCAATACTGTCTTTTGGTGTTGGGTTAATATGGTATGGGACCTGATCCAGAACTTGTTTAACACAGGGTATACTTTAGTGTGTCAGTAGATGATCATCTCTGATATGCTTAAAGCACAGACTTTTCTATACAGTTAAGCTGGGCACACACTAGAGCGATTATCGGCCCAAACGCACGATTATCTTGGATTGGGCCAAAAATCGCTCAAGTGTGTGGTGCAGATTTATTTTGTAACTTAAGATAAAACGTTTAAAAAACGCTCGCCCGCGATTATCGCATCTTATGGGAATCTTAAATGATTATCGGTTATTGTTAGAAAAATAATGCCGTGTGTGGGCATTTTCGATAATCATTTAAGATTTCCATAGGAAGACACTGTATAGCCAGAGGACATAGCGCTGCAGCCTGTCAGCGTGACCAGCCAATCAGAGAGAGACTGCAGCCAACCAATAGGCTGGCTGCAGGCTGTACTACAGAGATTATCGCCCCAGTGTATGGTGCCGATATCGGGACTTTTTCCCCAGGGGAAAATCGTCCCGTTTATCGGCAGCCACATGCTGGGAGCGATAATCGCTCTAGTGTGTGCCCAGCTTAAGATGTATGTGATGCTATGTCGGCAGCCTATTTAAATTGATCTGATGTTGACCTAAGTCCTATCATGACAACAGTGCCAAGCCTTAAAACAGGGACTGGTCTGTCCAAATCAGGACAGTAAGGTAGTAAGTTGGGGGTTATGTTTCAATGGGTGATAACTTTGAATGTATACCGCAAAAAATAATATCTGCCAAAATCAGAACTGCCTTTGTGTTATTCACAAATACCAACCTGAGAAAATAGGGCCAAGCAGAGTCCTTATCCACTTCCAGTATCCACTTCAACATATAGAATTGTGGCTGTGGATAGAGCATGACTGATGTAACTGAGGGCTTAGCTGCTTTCAAATAATAAATGATGTATGCTCGTTGGAGATGGGGTTGTTACAGACCTTTCCAGTTAAGCAATACATATATTGAATTTGCTATGAAAGCATAAATATACTGCCATAACCATTTTCAATAATGTTTGAGAACATTTTTGTCAATTAATAGATTATTTTTTTTAATTAAAGGTTATTTATTGGGTCATGTTTAACTAACAAAAAATGTAATCAATCAGATTTAAGTATGTTTTTAGTTAAAGTATTTGCATTATCATAATTGATCATAATTGATCAATACATAAAACAATAATAATGTGCAATATATGACTTAAATATGTTAAAACAAACACACATAAGAAGGCGAAAACCCTTTATACGAGACATATAACGTCTTACTATAATGTCTTATTCAAAAAGATGTGTATGGGAGAAACAAACCATGTTAGTGTATAATATTATGTATTTTTTTCTGTGTTTCATCTAGCATCAGTGTTATGCACAGTGTTGTAAATTTAGAAGTGCCACATTAACATAATAATCTATGATGATCATCAGAGTCTATGATTTTCTTACACAAAATAAATACATATTCTATGGTGCTTTGTTTTGTCAGAAGTCAAGTAATCTTCTGTTACGTTTTGGGGAATGGTTATTCAATATTCCAGTAACAAAATGACAATAATTAAAACAACAATGTCATTGTTTGTCTGTTTAGATAAGATTGTTAGTTTTAAGCACACAGTATCAAATGAAAATACATTTGTTTCTTTGCATATATTATTAACCCATTTTGAAATACATAATAACTAATCTATAGGGGGCAGCATATATTAACCTGTAATAAAAAATGTGCATTTTAATTAAACTGTTTCCATTACTTGATTGTTATTTTTTGATGCTCTATTTTTCCTCCAATTTAAAATAATTTTATTTAAGACATGGTGGATATTGGTGGTATTTAATAATTCTAACATGAAATAAAAACTAGGGACTAGATCAAGACTTCTGTACAGCTGAATAACGCAAGCTGTTTGTGTAACTCGTCTGTTTAGAACGCACTGTGCATGCCCAAGACACTGGGCTACACACTGAACGCTGAATTTACGGACGTTGATTCTGTGCTATATACTATATACGCACGGTGGACTGGCCTTTTTATTTATTGTAGGGTAAGGGCTGTGTTTAGGTAAGGTAGGGTTCTTGACACTCTTTATACGTGATTGGGGGATTGCCCTTTCCACTTACTAACAGCTGAGCATATGTTACCCCACCTTTTTTTGCACTGCAATTCTGGATCCAGCCTAAGTGCTGAAGGTTAATGGTACATTAGTTATATTCTAGCCCTAGACTTAAGTAGGATAATAGCATGCCATTGTTATCTTATTAACTAATCATTGGGTAGAGAAGAATGTATACAGTCTGAATGTAAAATAAATGTATTAAATAATAATTTATTATATATTAATATAAGCCAAATGTATTTACATTACTGTTTATTACATGTAAAATATCCATTTATAAAAGTAGAATAGACAGCAACATTGTTGTTATATAAAAATAAATATATACTATAATCACAGTCCAATATACCGTCACTCCTCCAATCTTTCAGTACTACTTAAGGTGCTCTTCAAAAATAATAAACAATAGAATATGCAGAAAGAATGAAGTCGCTCATAAGATTTTTTGCAATAAAAAAATGCCTTCCCGGCTGGTTGCGTTAAAGCAAC
>WWET01000047.1:333550-351591 GCA_011038615.1 Limnodynastes dumerilii | reverse complement strand
TTCAGCCGGCGTAAGGGAGAGTTAATACGCTCCTACAAGGGGTAGTGTCGGGCCAGAGCAGCGATGTTACGCTGAGCGCTACAGCGCTCAGTGTAACATCGTAGCTCTGGATCAGGCTCTTTGTCCCTGCTGCTCCCGCCTCTCTCTCTCTCTCTTTCTCCTCCTGATTCTCTGTTCTGTCAGCTCTGTCCTTGTTGCTCCTGTCTATTTCCTCCCCTTACCCTGTCCCCTTACCCTGTCCCCGCACCTGCCCCTGGCTTTCTCCCCCGCTCTGTTCATATGATAGTAAATGTCAGCATTACAATATTCTCAAAGATGTTGAGTTAGAAGAAAGTTAATCTGTTAACACTGTAGACATTTTAGTATTGCCAGGTTTACTGTCAGCTTTTAGATCAGCACCGTTACATGCTACACTCTGTAGACCCTACTTTACAGTAGTGGAAATGAGCAGAGTAAGGGAACTTTTCAAAGCTCTATATTATATAATATCCTTGCTGTATAAATACTTAAGTTACATTTCTTAGATAAAAAGAAAAAATAATTTTTGTGTTTGCATTGCAGAGCTACTAATAGCACCGGTCAACAAAATCTTTATTATTTTTTTGTCACAAAAGTACATATGAGTGCATTGAATAGTGTTTTATGTGCTGAATTCAAGCAACTGTTTTAGAATGACTGTATTACATAATGATTTTGAGTGAGACCCAATTCAAATTTACAGTATGAGATTTATTAACAGCACAAACATAGTTAATGATTAACTCAATTAAAATGTTGATGCATAGTATTTTCTGCTGTGACTTATAACAGGAACATCCCTTTTAAGTGTCCAATAATAGTCAGCCAGCATACCTGAACTCCACTAGCCTTGATATCACTTTTCCATTATGGAAATGTCCCAGTGATGTTGTTAACCATGTTCGTTGCTGACAGCCCCAAGATTGGCTGTAAAGAAGTCCAGACTTTAGAGACATGTTACATGTGCACTAGCTCTTTGTAGTTGTCTTCCTTATGGTTCCCTATGAAGTTTTGACAAATTTTCTCCCATGCAATTTTTTGGACAGGATTAAGCAGGACATTAAATTGCACACTGAGTGTCTGTTCTCTTATTTGAGGACCTACAAAGATTATCTCTTGGAGCTTTGCCTCACAGACCCTTAGGATTTTCTTTCTTAAGTAGGCAAAGGCAAGCCCACACTGTTCAAGTGCTTTGATGAAGTTCTTGGCAAGACCCATCTTTATATGGAGAAGAGACAGCTAGACTTTCTCTGGAATAACAAGTGGGTCATAGACAACATTTTTCACTCCCAAGGTTAGTGACGTTAACTTTGGCCAATGGACTGAATATAATGTTTTGCCCAGTCCCTGCAGTTCCACTCACACAGAAAACAGTGGTATTATGTCTAACCTAGCTGTAGTCCCTGCAGGAGCAAAATGACTTTTAGGTCACCAGAGACATGCCATTGGTCAATACATATCTAATTTTGTTCAGCAGCAGTTTCATATTTCTATGTGTTTCCTTCACAGCAGCAGTATGAGGTACAGTATTTGTACTTGATGCTGTTGTAGAGTAGCACAGCCTACAAGTTGACTTTAGAGAAATCAACAAAAAGACAATTCTCTACTTTGAACTTGTGACCAAGTGCTTCTATAACAGACTAGACATCATGGAAAAGGAATCCTTAAAGTCCCAATGCCTCTGTCTAAAAACACATACTTTAGTTTCATTGGGAATCTGGAGCAAGTTCTGCTTGCCTTTTAGATAGGTTTAAATTTTGGGAAAGGTCATTGAGATCCCCTTGAGTAATAAAATGTGGTTTAGAAGACATACAGACAGACTAAAAGTTTGGGTCAAGACTTGCTTGATCCTCACAATGCTCTGTAGGCTCCATTCTTAATTCATCTCTTTGAAGTCTGAAGTTTTCTGTAGGCTTTGCACAGGCACAGGCCCCGTGGCAGACAGCAACTTTGGGTATGTCACAGTTTATTTTGACTTGGAATTTATGCCCATAAAGTTTGTCAGGCAAAAGTGCTGTGTTTTTGGTGCCCCCAAATCTTCAGAATAGCAAAATGTATATGCCAAGAACCCTTAGGCCAACCTGTGAGAAGTCTGACACAAGTGACATAATAAACATGAGGGGCCCAGTCTTTGTCTTGGTAACTAGCCTTGAATCCAAAGTAAAACTCATAACATTGCTTCGAGATTGGAGTCAAGAATGTTTCTGACTTTTAAAAGTAACCTCCCCACAACACAGTTTCTAGGCATTGCTCAATGCAGCAGAGAAGCTCAGCATTCATGGGCGCCCTCTGAGGGCCTCCCTAAACAATCATAACATAAATGGTTCATATAGCACTATATTGGCTCTTGAAAAGGGCATGATTTTTAAAACTGTTGGTGATGGGAAAAATCTATGATCATTCTTGAAGTATAATAAACAACAGCACAGTGAGAAAACCATTGCCAACCAGTGGAATTGGTTTAGGTATTGAATTTTAAGGCATGACATAAATGGTTTAACTGAAAATAACAATACTTTATTTAAATGTTTAATATGCACTTAAGATATAGTTTTGTGCATGAAATATTTCATGAAGGTCGCTATAAAGTTGTAAAATATTTAACCAAGGGTATCTAATAGTTTAAACATATAGCAAACTAAACTACATTAAAGTATAAGGTGCACCGCTATAAAATGTGGCATATTTATATTCAGCATGTGACAAATGTTGCCATAACATATGATCCACAGCTATACTGTCATAACATAGAGACATTTTTGCTGACTCTTCCCGATTTCAGCATTTCTCATTATGAAGCTCTGAACATTAATCATTTCATACCTGATGAAATTCAATTCTTATTTCAATGCCAAGGAATTAATTAAATATTAAAAAAGTAAAACACCTAAACAGCTTGTCTATTATAATTTAAACTGTGTCCAGATTTATGTGTCTAAAGCATTCTCGTTTGATTTCTTATGCATGAAGAACATAGAGTTCTTTGTGGGAAATGAACAACAAATCATGGTATAATTTATTCTCATCAATTGATAAATAGAGTGTTAGTACTACCACATAAAGGAGGAGGAGAGCATCCTATAATATTACAGTGAGACAGAAACGAATACCAGTTGATCCATTATTTTATTCTTTCCTATTACAGAATATCAGTTATTGGCAGGTCATTTTGCTGATTAACATTCACAGTGCATTTAACTTCACAGGTTCTTTATTTCAAGGCTGTAAAGCTAATATATACATTAATACATTGCTATTGTTTCAGGAATCTAGGCGCATATGTAAGAATGCATTTACCCTACTTACTAATAAACCTTTATAATATGTAGACACACTCTATAAAATTTAAAAGGACAGCCATATTATCTTGCATCTATACAGTTACTAAACTGCTTTGATAAAATCCACAATCTCCTCTAAAGTAATCTACCTAAGCATTTTAATAACTAATTCCTGAAATGATATTCACATAACATGTTGCTTAGCATTTACTAATACTTTAATAGCCTATCGATGCTAGTCATAGTCTACTGATTAGAAGTCTAATAACTGACAATTGCATTGCCAGTGAACTAAATTATTTAAGTTGATAGATATTACCAGTTTAACATTTTATTAATGAAAATTCTTGAAAGAGATAAGAGCAAAATGATATTAAAAAAAAAAAAATTTCTTCATATTTAGAGAAATTCTAAGTTGCTGCTTAAGTAATATACACTTTTAAATTTTCACCAACTATCAATCAGATTTAAGAAGATTGTGGCTGATTTTTCATACTGTGCATGCATGTGAATCCAACCAATCAGAATGCATGGGCTAAGCTGACATAGAAAGTGGGCAGTTCTTAGCCAGTATACAGTCAGTTTACAGTATAGGTGTTTCTTCCAAATGTGTAACAATCCAGACCTATGATCCAGATCCAGACCTAAGAAGATCATCTGACTTCCGCAATTTGCTTGTGGCAGTTGGGTAGTTTTCTGGCAGCGCATGCGTGCCCTAGATGTTCTGCATCAAAACTCCTATAGTACGGAACTGGCAGGCATGCAGATTAAGGTAAGTGGGAATCTGAAGGAAGAGCCACATGGATCTGCATTCAGACTGATGCAGGTCCGTGCAGAGATTTTAAGGCAGATGAGAATGGAGTGATAGGGGAGTTAACTCCCCTCTCAGGTTTGGACTTGACCTTCCCTCTCATGGGAAGACGTGACCTGCCCTCTCATGTGTGGACTTGACCTCTATGCAGGTCCTTCATTGCTTCATTTCTCTGTGCTTGAGATGGAAATTCCATTGGAGTTGTTAAAATGTGAACACATAGATTCATTATGTGCATCTATCAAAATATTTTACTTAGGGATTCAATCACATGAAAACAGTCTAGATCTGTCCCATATATATTCAAGTCAGTATTGATGCCAGACAATCTCTCTCAGCGTGACAGAATGCTATCTGTGTTGTTAGAAGACTTCAAAGGGAATGGTACTCAAATGTACATCTCATTACAGTTCATTCTTTTTTGCCAGTGAAGTGAAACAAGATGTGATTGATTATATATTGCTACATAAACACAATTTTGTCATATCGTAGAAAAACAATGCTAATAATACTAATCTTGTAATAAGTGGTATAAACAGCTTCACAGTTTTTGTGAAATTCCAATTGTTATAATGGTTGTGGTTCACTATATATTTACTGTACAAGAAACATTTATTAAACGTGTAGATCCACATTAAGAAGCTTAATATGGTCTAGATATTCACAATTTTATTTATTCTTATACTGTGATCATTTGTAATGCTTAATTACCTAAATAAGTGAGGAATCTCACAATGCACAATGTGAACTAATCAAGTTGTAACCTACCTTATGACTGAAGAGGTGGTAGAAGCTTTCTAAATCTTGATTCCACCTCATCAAAATTGGTAATGCAGTCAAAAACTTGCCTGTTGGTGTTTCAACTAATGACGATGACGATACTAATAATAAAAGTTTACTTTACTTCAGAATAGGACAATTGCAATTGTTTCTAACCACAAATTAGTTAGAAATTAGACATTTCAAGTAAATTAGAAAAAAGTACAATGAGTATAATCTCCTTTTTTGTTTATGAAATGTTATGATCTTGTTTTTTAAAGTTACAACTTACAACAATGGGCTGATAATGACACTTACTTATTGGTTGTATTTTTTTTAGGTATATGAGGGTTTTATGTGACAAAATATTTACAGAATAAAGTTTGTTCTGGTAGGTGTCCCTTGAATTTATGTTTTCTTAGTGAAGGAAAAAGTTATTCTAAGGATTTTAGTTTAGTTCAAAACACAAAGACTGTTTTGTACAGTGGCTTATCATTAGCCACAGCTGCATATATATATATATATATATAAAAAAAAAAGAGAATGGACATTTTAAAGGACCAATGAATATAAATAAGAGAAACATTTCAGTAACTTTATTACCAACTATCAAACATTTTACAAAAAAAAAGGAATAAGTTTTAATTTAAAATCAATTTACCATAATCCATGTATTTATATGCATTAAATTATATGGATTTTGTATAAAATATTATATAAAATAACTCTATGATTACTGAGAAATACTTACTACAAAGATATTGGACTTAGTAAATGTGGATATTTTTCTGAACTTTGGAAGTGGAAAATGGGAAATGTATTTTGGAAACGTTCATTCATAAAGCCTATAACTGGGGGCGGATCTAGAGAGCTATTTTAGGGGGGGCAATTTGTTGTTCAATATTGACTCCTCCCACTTGTTTCCTGACACATCCCACCAAAGCGCTGGTGTTGGGAAGTAGAATTAATGGAAAATCAGACTCATATATATTCACAGCTCATAAGTTAATTTGGGTATGTCTGTGTGCCAGCCGGTGCTCAGATTCTTCCCTCTACAATGTCACTGCAATCAGTGCGTCGGCCAGGCGCACTGCTCTTTCACTCTTTAGCCACCACATCTCTGGGGGGAGGAGAAATCCCCTCTAAATTCACCCCTGTTTATAGCACGGATCTGGATCCTCAGAATATAGACTGCAAGTGAAGTCTGAATGTCAGATACTTGCTGGGTTTACTCTTACATACAATCCTGAGGTAGGCTCCTGCGTTCATAACTCTAATTGCCCATAAGGGGCTACAGACGGCTTACATATGGACCTACAGTGAAACAGTGAATGGCTCTTTAAATCAGTTAAATCAGTAAGTATGTACTGCGCATCCATAGTAAAAGGAATTCTTCTTCAGATGGCATCTGTCCGATGCATAATTCCATGGGGACTTCAGGGTCCAAACGGGGATGTTAAGATCCTGTAATGAACCGGCATCAAAACTGTTGCATCTGTAGTCAGATGGATGCTCTAGATCTCTCCCATTGTTACCTAGGGTCAGTGCTACAACATGAACTTAGCTGCTTAGTGAGAAAATGGTTGGGGCCTCCTAATACAGGGAGTAATATAAAGACTATTATTCATGTCCTCAAAGTGCTTCACACAGCACACTGTCTGTTAATAGAGGAAAGCTGTGAGTTGTGAAACTCTGTTGTTGCTCAGTGTCAGTGATGGCTGGGAGTATGGGTCTCTGTTATAATGTCACTGTCCAACCTCACTCTCTTATACCCGTTTCACATCGCCACCAAACCCAGGTTTTTGGCTTTAGACCAGGGTCTCGGCTCAAACCAGGATTTATGGTGGTGATGTGAGATGTCCCCTCTGCCTCACCCCAAGTCTAATGATCTGGAAATTGGGCCCGGGAAAAAAGAAGGGTCCGACTTTTTACATTTTTTTTTATTCTTACCACAAATCACCCTGTAATAACCCAGGATGAAAATCCCAGGTTATTGCAGGCTGGTGAAAGCAACATTAGGCAGAAGACATTAGATGTTTCAAGGGGAGAAGTTGCCCCACCTAGGACAACCATGGTGGTTCTGTTGAACCAAGATTAATAAGTGAGATTTTACTACTCTTCCCTCTCTAAACGTACAGCTTGTGATACAAAAAGATGAAAGAAGGCAACCAATGCTATAAGGATATTACATTAGGATCCAAACAGGGGCCTTGCGGTGTCTAGTTTTACACTTGGCACCCTTAACGAGTCACTCATTTTTAATACAACCTTGCATTGTTAAGTGTCAGGTTTATCCAATGACACAGACACAGTAACAATTTGATTAATGGTTACCTGCCATAAAACTATACTGTAGATGCTTTCACCTCTGTCTATAACAATGAAACAATTCTTGGTAAATTTTACAGCATTGCACTAAGACAGTGAAATGGCAGAAGGAAAATAAAAGCAACAGAATCAAGGTTATAGTCTCAGAAGAATACATTTTATGGGGCTATGTTTATTTACATGGTAAAAATTTGAGCAGTTGCTACTCACCTGTTTTATGACAAAAGTAGCATTAGGCTTTTAAAAATATTGCTATATAATTCATTATTTGAAAATAAGTATATAGATTCTTGTATCACAATTAACTATTGACATTATTGGTTTTAAAAATGCTTGAGCCTATGGTCAATTGTTAATTGCAGCTATTTGGACAAACTTTCAGCAATGTAAAAACAGACGTAGTATGCCTTCAAACAAGGATATGGCGGCTGTCCAACATACTAGCGCACATTTAAATATGAGCACTTGGCAGAACGAGAGGGCAGAATTTCCAGAAAGAAAAAAAATCAATCTTTAATAATTAGCCCTCTGCACCAAATTAGTTATTGCAGTTGTGCTAGAACTGTACATTTCACATTCCATTTGTAAAATACTTTTTGTAGAAGATATATATACACACACAACCTTTGTTGAGGCAATCAGATGAAAGTGCAATATACTTGACTTGACTATTTATCCGAGTGTAGTATTAGACTATATGTGTCAATATTTGCATGTTTGTTTATACCAGTTTATATTTATATACTTAAGCGCTGTATTTTGTATATATGTTTTTACTCTACAAGGAGGATTGAGGAGGGTGACACTCTCTTCTTTACAGCTGCTATTGGAATTACTTTATAATTTGTAGCGCCTCTTCTGTTCTACAAACCTGAAACAGTTGTATAAATGAGTAGTATGTACTACTACAAATTATTATGTCCGGGTAACAACGATAGGTAGGTGAAATAATAGAGACAAGGAACACAGGAGAACAAGACACAAAAAAATAGCCAGTAACAAAGGGCCTGATTCAGAGATCCGATATTAACGATAGTTAGGTGCGTATATTTAGGGTCGGATCGATTTTGCATCAACTGCGCATGCGTAGTAATAGTGCAATGCCGTCTACGTTGAAGATAGGGTCGGAAATGCCTTAAGGTCGGACTTGTGAATCGGTCGGAAACAATTGCGATCCTTAGTCCAGCGGAAATATACGGACCTAAGGATTTGCATAGAAATGGGCGTGGGGAGGCATTTAGATGAGGGAAAGTGGGCGCGATTACAGACTTAGGACCCTAAATATACGCAACTAATACACATAAGGTCGGAAGTGAGTGCGGCCAGATAGGGCAAGTCAATGCAGGTCTAACTTTAGGTCCGGCCGCTGTTTGCAAGGGGAGTGACTGTTTATTCAGTGGGATGTAACCTGCTCCGACCTGCCACTTAGATGCGTATATTTGCGATCCCATCACCGACGGATCTCTGAATCAGGCCCAAAGACATTAATACAGGGCAGAACATATACTACATATGTAATGCAATAATCAACAGGGACACCTGCCAAATTAAAGCATAGTTGTTCAAATCAGACGTGTTCAATCAAGACAAAATTCTGCATAGAACCATTAGCAGCCAGCTGACTGAAGGTAATGTTTTGGCTATTTAAAACAGCAGCATCTAGATTAATCTTGATAACATCTCACATATCCAAATCAGTTTGTTAATACTATACACAGATAAGACTCATTGCACACATGACCATGCCATTAAGTGCAAACCACCCACCCACATACGCAAGCAGATATCTAATCAATATTATACTTGTTCTGTTTTCTACATGATGTCCAGTGTTATTTGATGCTTATTCAAAAGAGGAGTGGTTATAGCTTAGTATAAATACTTGCCAGTTTTACAGTTCTACTATTTCTAAAACTCTTTTTTTGTCTATGATCAAACATATAAGAATAGAATAGCTTCATAATAGCAAGATGTATGCTTTCAAAAGTGCTAATACAGGGCCAATTAGCTACTTTTCTGCCTCATATAAATAAATACCACATATAACATAAATAGCAACACATACACTCAGTCAGTTGATGAGTAAAAATCACAAAAGGAATGTACAAAAATAAACTATAAGACCCAGCATTGCCTGTCATCTTTTAAAACCACCTGACAAGCAGCAGTATACAAATTTAAACTTGCTTGTGCATCTACCAGAAAAGGATGCTGTAAATGCGCTGGATGTCAGCTGTGCCCCATCTTTTCTATTTAAAACCCCTTTCACATCAGCACCAAATACCCAGATTTTTGTCCAAAAAAAACGGGTCTTGTCGAAAACCTGGGTATTTGGTGGTGATGTGAAAGGTCCCATTTTTGTAGACCCGGATCTAATGACCCAGCATTCAGACAAAAATAAGGGTTGTACCCGGGTCTCACAAGGGTAAAGTGTCAGTGTGAAAGGTCCTGGGTTGTTTTTCAACACGGGTCCTTCACAAAGACACCTGATTGGAGAGATTTCTTTACTATTATTATGGCTGGGAGCCGAGTTCAGGGAAAGGAGAAAGGCTGCATTTTGTAGTACTTGTAGGTCTCCTTTCTGGTCCGGCCACCTGCAGATCCGCTATTTGCCACTATGATTTTAGTACTTGTATGTCTCCTTTCTGGTCTGCCTGCAAGTGCGGGGGTTGTAGAGACAGGGAACATCGCCATTCACACATGCGGCTTTGGCTAATCCCTGCCTCTACTACTCCCTGCACTGGCTGCTGCTGCAGATCTATGTATGCCAATGACAAAACCCGTCCACTAGTGAAATAACAGAGAATCGCAGACTCGTGCTTCAAAACTTATCTGGAAAAAACTTTGTCTTCCCAATCCAAAGGATCTCTTCCCATCCCCACCTACCCCTCTGTTGCAAGTTCCTCTTTATTCTGGATTATACAATGCAAAAGCACTTGTTCCACTTTACAAGATTTATTATAATGGAGAGATTTACAACCTTTGCGTTCGGTGCGTATTTTCGTACACGTAAGGTCAATACACTCCCCACGGCACACCCCTTTTCTGCTAAAGTTATCAATACCAGCAGGAGAGTTGTATGGTGCCGATAATGGGACCTTTCCCTAGTGGGAAATTATCCAGTTTATCAGCTGGAATCCTTGCTGGAATCGATATTCGTCCCAGTGTATGGCCAGTTTAAGAAAGTTCTGTTCTTTCACTGTACAAGCCACAATCTGAACCAAGTTGTAAATAATTGAAATTGTGTCCCTAAAATCAGTAACAATTTCCACAGTGAAGGACACAATAAACCTCTATCATACGTATATTCTTTGAAGATAGTATTCCATAGTATCACTATATTGAAGGAAATGGCATTATGTTGCCATTGTTCAAGAGCTGAAACAGTTATCAGAAGATGGTAACACTGCAACCAGAAAAGTTGCCTCCCAGATGCATTGTGCTGTGACAATGTCTCAATTCATTGTCTGTGTCAGTCTTACAGCAAAGTATTCCGCTTTGCTGGAACCTGTTGAAAATGTTTGACAATCAAATAGCATAGACAGATTACAATGTGTGAATCACATAAAAGGAATATTAGCTGTTGCGGACATAAGCCAAGATCTCCTAATGTTCTGAGCAGTTATGTTGATGGCAGCTAGAAGAACCTTAAAAAAAGGCAAGGATCACAAGATGACAACAGCACCATTCATATTCTCGAGTGTCATCCCTTTGCTGCATCCCTGTTAAACTAGAACTTTAACTAAAAAAAAAAGAATTAAAACTAGCAAAGGAGGTAACAGAAGGTAAGACTGTAAGACTATAAAACATGCTGTGTACCTTTCCCTTTCTCAACCATCCACAGTGAGCATGAAAGGACCTTTAGTGTGTTGTAAAGATTGAAAAACTGGATGCAGTCAACAAAGTCAGAGAAACACCTCAGTGGACTATGTATGAGTGTACACAGAAAAATAGGGCTGGATCCAGACTTAAATAAGTGCTTAAACTTAGTTACTCCTGGGCTAAACCATGTTGATTGCAGGGGAGTCATATTTCATCTGTTGCAAACAGTATTAGAGAAGAGAGGTGATGCTTCCTATCCCAAGTCTAAATAACAGTGTAAAAGTAATGCTGGTCAGTATCTGTGTGCAGTAAGCAACTCAAAGATATATCCCTGCATGCAAAGAATACAATTACAATTAACATGACTCCCCTGAAATCATCATGGTTTAGCCCAGGAGTAACTAAGTTACCAAGCACTTATTTAAGTCTGGACCCAGCCCATAGTTCGGAAGAAAAGATAGAAACTGGAAGACGTACTGGGAAGGTTTACTGAAGTCTTTCTTTTTAAACAATTTATGTGAAATCCAAGCTACACCCATGAATTACATAACTAAGGTCAGAATCAAATAGTCCCTCAATTAAGGTTTGAACTAAACTTTATATATAGGGTGTAAATATATGAATATATATCTATACAATGCAGCTTATCCAGAATTAGCCCAGAACAAGTGGAAGGGAAGGAATTGATGTCAGATGTTAGCCCATGCAGGCTGGAGCCTATTATCCAATGGTGTACAGATCTGTACACAGCTTTGTGGGGACATGGATGTTGACTATGGTGATATGCCTTCTTCCTGCCTCTAAACTAGCAAACTAGTAACAATTTATACAAGCATGTGATATTGGAAGAATCTACATACAGGCTCAGCCTTTATGTACGTATACATCCCAAAAAAGGTGGAACAGCACATTTCTCTGTGATTAGCACTTGTGTATCACAGTGCTGAGGTCTTGAATTTGATTCCCGGAGAAGGCCTTATCTGTGTGGAGTTTGCATGTTCTCCCCGTGTCTGTGTGGTTTTCCAAAAAAACATGCTGTATGTGTTAGGGACCTTAGTATGTAGCTCCAAAGGTCAGGGACTGATATGAATGTGAAATATTCTATGTAAAGCACTACATAATCTGATATATATAAAAACCTGTTAATAAAATATATAAATATGCACAGAAAAGACGTTGCTTTATTGTTATGATTCAATATGTCTATGTATAGCAACAGAATTACTTACAATTACAGGTAGATCAAAATTTATAAACTAAGATGATCCTAATGTTTCAATATCTTTCTAATTATGTTCTCTGTATCAGCATTTTTTTGTCTTGCAGTTATGTCAACATTAAAACATAAAACATTATGGTAAAAATGGTTGTACTGGTGGGCAGTTCATCCATCTAGATAGAATATGTGCATTTGAGTTTTTCCAACTTAAAGTTTGTCAGTACTGTGTTGTGTAACACATCTTTATTTATTAGTGTGTTCTTTTGGAACATATTTAAGGTAGGTACTGTGAATTAATCAACTTCATTTTATTTTTTGAAATATTAGTAAGGTGGAATCTCTATCAGGAAAATCTTGTCCTTGACCCCCGAATTAATGATCCTATGCAGGCCAACAGGGAATACTAAACAACAATAGCCATTTTCGCTGTATTGTGTGCCATTTTGAGAACCATAGTAGTGCTCACACAAAGTAATAAAACATTTTAACACAAAGGGGTACATTTACTAATGCTTAAAAAAAAAAAAAAATGATAAGGAGTTTACCATTTCTCAATAAATATCCATACAAAATGTTTATACTAGATAAAATATATCTAGTATTTGATAGGTTGGACAACACCTCCACTTTTTCTTTTAAAGCTTTACATATATGTGTACATATTAATTCACCAATTGTCGTTACCTTACTTAAATACTACATGAGATATACCAAGCATAACATAATGAACAACTTATTTTCCTTTCTGAAAATAAAATGATTCTCAGTTAACCAGTTCAAAGTACTTCTTAATGTGGT
The DNA here is from genome assembly GCA_011038615.1 of Limnodynastes dumerilii. NCBI lineage: Eukaryota > Metazoa > Chordata > Amphibia > Anura > Limnodynastidae > Limnodynastes > Limnodynastes dumerilii. Next base: position 338,555 of record WWET01000047.1, on the reverse strand, counting down.
CATTTCTCTATACCGCACATTTAATACTGAAACGCATAAAACATCACAGTTTTTTAGATGTTTCATAGGACTGTGCTCTGTAACAGATTGTGAATAGCTTAAAAAGCAAATTCATTTTGCATTGCAGAAATTGGTCGTTCAGCAGCCTGAAATATCTGTACATAGGGCTTTGAGCCATATAATGCAAACAGGATCATGTGTGTGAAATATAAGATTATCAGCATACATGTAATTGTTATCAAAGCAAAGATAACATAATTGCAGCTGTATGTCAATGCCTACAATTACATTAATAAAAAACCCAGACGCAGTGACGTCTTTTAGACATTGTTACAGAAAATGTATGCTGACACCCTTATGCTCTGTGACAATGTGACCTAGTCTTAGCTTAGTTAATGACCATCATTATGGCAAAATAAATACTTAAAAGTTATTTTTTTTTGTCTAAGTCAGCATTTTGACTTATAATAGCAATTATGTTACAACATTAACAAAAAGCACCAGCTGTATTTGGTTAATACCAGCAAACATATCTTTCAGAATTACTGGAATACTGAGTATTAGTTTAGAATTATATATGAATGCATAATAAGTAAGTAAATCTTTGCTATACATGAATAATGTAACTGTTACTCAGACATCACAAGAGTTGCAGCTTTTAATAGCTGTAGCATTAAAGTTATTATGCTGTACAATTATTCTGTAGAACTATAATAAAAGGGTCTGAAGACACAAAAATGGGTTTTATTCAATACATTATTCCCCCAAAATAGCTTCCTGTGTCTGTTCTCGGCTGTAAGATAACTTCTCAAAAATATCATGTATGATAGTTTAAATAACCTTTTAGCTGCCCTAAGATCTGTATTTCATTCACGTGTGTTAATAATTTAAATACATCTCCGGTTGATGTACGACCCTTGATTCCTTCACTGTGTCAAACTGATTATAAAATAACAAGAAAATATACAATACACTAGGTTGGGCAAAAATTTGAGTTTAGTAAATTGATGGGGACAAGAAGAAAAAGACTGTGGGTCAGATTTACTAAGCTGCAGTTTTGGAAAACCAATCAGATTCTAGCTCTCACTTTCCTATTACATATGGAGTGTCAACTAGAATCTGATTGGTTGCTATGGTCAACATCTCCACTTTTCTTAACCTTTAGCTTAGTGAATCTGGCCCTGTGTTTTCCTTGTGCCTCAGTAAATGCTGACAATGCATGGCAGTTCCTCATCCGGTAAATAGAAAACGAGTCTGCATGCTAAACATGGCCAAAGATATCACAAAGGGTAATCAGGGGCTGCAACCTTGACTCCGCCTCTACCTGTACTATACAAAATGATCAGCCAGTGATCAGATTTTGTTTTCTCTGAAAATCTGAGAAATAAACAAACAGGACTGACTACACACCTAAAAATGGGGAGAAAGGAATAAGCCAATCTATTAAACTGCAAACGGCCTAGAGCCCACCCATGATCACAGAGCCAAGCACACACACAATAAATAAAGACACCGACAACATGGCTGGATTTTAAAAGGGGAACATGTTTTATTAATTATAGAAATTGGAATTTTGGGCCAGACTATGAAATTTAGATTGTTAGCACTATGACCTAACATGGTCATTTATAAGAAACTAGGTGGTGGCCAGTGTGACCTGACCTCTCTCCACAACAGCGCTGCCCTGGCCCTCCATGCGCGCACCCTCCGCCTCGTGCGCCTCGCGTCGCGACTTCCGGCGAGAACCGGAAGTCCGCGGCCGCCATTCCTCCCCGCCGTCCTCGCGGTACCGCTGAGGCGCCGCTCTATTCCTGGACGGGCGGGGAGCCGGAGGAGAGCGCACATGGGCCTCAGGACCGGCGTCGGAGCCGCGGGCAGCCATGAGGATCACAGGTATTCAGATGGCAGGAGGGAGGAGCGGGGTCCGCGCGCTGCACTGACCGGGGAGACCAAGGCACACTAAACAGGCAGAGAGAGGGGACTAAATCTGTGCAATTACAATAAAATAAAAAACAAGAAAAGATACTCAGCAAACCACGATACAGCTCCAAAAATTCTTCTCCTGCAATGCCCAACTTCCTGCCTGGATCTCATTATATACACCCCCCGCCCACCTATTCCCACCCAATCCCACTTGCTTGCCTAATACCACTAAACCACCCCCACCCCTTCCTACCCACCCACCTACCACCTTAACTGTATGCTTCCCTGCTGACTCCTGTGTAGGCCCAGGCCTGCAGTTTATGAACCTGCAGCCCTATGGGGTCTTGGGTTATCTTTCTCATCATAAAGAGTGAGAAAGGGGCTCCAAGACCACTCCTACAGCACAATCCCAAACCCAGATCATCTGTAGTGTTACCATAGGGATGCCCACAACCTGGGAGTTTATGCTTCTTCAGGTTAATTATATAGCCTCGGTTTCCTTTATGATTCATTTTAGCAATCTAAGTGTGAGGGCAAAAAACCCAAACAAGACTCAGCAGTGGCAGCAAAGGTCTGCAGGATCCGACCCACTGTACCAATGGATCCTTGACCAAATATTAATTTTTACGTCTGCTAGTGCCAGGTGCACTGATTATCAGTGACATTGTGGCATCATTTTAGCTGTGCTCCATAAAAAATTATGTAAAAAATGTTCTGGTATATGCAATGTTCTGGCCGGGCGAGTGAAGTTTTAGCCCAATAGCTGCTTGTTATATGGATGTACATATGTAAATATGCAGCCCATATAATGTAAAATAAATCAAAAAGTCAGAAATAAATATTTGTAAAAATCTACAGCGTGGGATCCCCCTACACTATATAACTAGTACTAGCACTTTACATGTCCAGTGGCGATAGCAGAAAATTAGGTGGACAAGTATCAACTTTCCCATCACCAGCACTAGTCTTTACTATCCTGGACCAGTGCTTTTGGACATCAGCCCATGCAGGCACCTGTGGTTCCACAATAACTAAATGATTGGTAAATCTTTTTATACATGTTACCCTGTAACCCACCACCCACGGGTTGCAGGAAAGTAGGTTGAAGCAGCCAAGGTGCAAAATTACAGGTGGCTAGCAAGTAACATGGTTTGGGATCTATGCTGCAGGTATGCTGTGAGAACCCCCCACCCCCCCTCTATTGTACCACTGGCCCAGACTGGAAACAAACCTAGTGCTAGAAGCATGCAATATAGGGAACCCCATGTCACTTGTGCCCAAGCATCCACATTTTCTGCCAGTCCAGTCCATTATTCAAATATTATTTAAACTATTGCAGTTGTAGATATTCTGCACAGTGTGTACAGGGTCACAGTATTTTTACTGATTATTTCAACAGATAATGGTAAAAATTGCAAGAAATAATTATTTATTGAATGGGTTTTCAAACAGTGGTACATTAGTACTTGGGCCACTGTCAGGTAATACACAGGGCAATTAGGCAAGATTGTATATATGAAATGGCCAACAATATAATTAATCAAATATCTTGGGGGCCTAAATGACATATGTAGAAAATGCATCTTAAGATCACAGTAAAAACATATAAATAATAATAACAAAAAGCCTGAAAAAGTATTTGGGTTTTGGGTATGTGTCTACATGATATGCAAAGTGGTACTTGACATGACTCCATAATGAGCAACTGGTACTCCCCCAAAAAAGATGGAGAACCACTAGTATATGTATGAAATCAAACATGCTTCTTAATACAAATTACCACACAAATATTGTAAGGTGGATCATATTGCTAATGAAATTAGGAAAGTGTGTACCCAGTTTAGGAGGACACGCTCACTTGTGATCTAAACCCAGCTATTCTGTCAGTAGTGTCATGCCTCTTAAATCTTGATGGATCCTTTATGGATTTTGAGTGATATTCATCAGTATAATGTTATCTGCAATCTCAAAATGCTAGAAAAAGCTGCCACAGACAGGAAAAAGGGGAAAGGTAGAAGGTAGGGGAGTGAAGGTGGAGTTTTTATGTTCTCCCTGTGTCTGCATAGGTTTCCATAGGTTTCCTCTGGGTGGTCCGGTCTCCACCCTCCAAAAACATGCTGGTTGTAGGCTAATTTGCTGAATAAATTAACCCATGTGTGTGTGTGTGTGTGTGTGTGTGTGTGTGTGTATGTCAAGCTCAAAATCCCAATTGGGGTAAACAATCAAAGTCTAAACCCCCTTTCAAATTGCCACTAAAAACCTGTGTTTTTGCCCAAAAACCAGAGAACCCGGGTATTTGGCGGTGATCTGAAAGGTTTTGGGGTCCTGGTCCTGGGTCTAAGAACCCTTGACTTAGACACGAAAAAAGAAGGGATTTTCTCAATGTGAAAGGTGCTGACCTGGGTTTTTCCACCAGGTTCTCACCTAACAGACCCTATTGTAGGGTTGTGTTACTGTTGCTATGTAACAAGTCCCTTCCTACAACTCCACCAAAAAGGTACAGAGCAAAGAAACTAAAGACAAGCTCTGGTGAGGGCTGACCTAAAGCTGAAATCTAAAACACCTAAAGGGTGATGAAGGGTCACATATGAGTCTCATTTAAAAAGTCAGTAAGTCTAACAGTAAACAGTAAATTCTAATTTGCCACTGTTCTATTTGAAACAATGAATACAGAATACAGGTAGAATGGCTTCAGATTTACTCTAATTCGTGGAAACATACTGAATGAAATAAGACTCCGACGGAATTTCTCTGGATATTGTCTAGCAATTAAACTTACAAAGAGGTCAATGTCTCCTTTCATCAGTTACTGCAAACAGAGAACCCCATGGAATATGGTTAATGTTTATACCCAGATTCATTATTTTAATTAGTAAAACAATAGTAATGTGTATATTATGTGACTGCATTACATTTGTAATACAAGTGCTGTGGGAAGAAAAGCAACCAATACTCAAGGCATTTTGCATACTAGAAGAAATGAACTAAATATGTCTGGCAATAAACAGAATCAAGAAGTATGCAAACATTGTGAAAGGTGTCTGTTACATTTGTACTAATAATATTTACAATGAACAGCAGG
>WWET01000047.1:292479-302673 GCA_011038615.1 Limnodynastes dumerilii | reverse complement strand
CTTCCCCGCAACCTGACCCTCCCCCCCCCCTCTCACTACCCTAACCCTCCTTCCTGGCAGCCTGACCCTAACCCTCCCTAACTTACAGCCTGACCCTAACCCACCATCTCCTGCAGCCTGACCCTAACCTTCCCTCCCCTGCAGCCTTACCCTAACCCTCCCTCCCCTACAGCCTGACCCTAACCCCGCAGCAAGAGTTGCCTCACCTGTCCCCTCTGTCCGGACAGCGGCGGCGGAGGTGCGGCAGACTGATCTCTTCTTTTCGAAAGTGAATGGGTGAGTTACGGAGCTAGTGACCTTAGTGTGTAGCTCCAATAGGACAGGGACTGATGTGAATGTGAAATATTCTCTGTAAAGAGCTACATAATCTGATACACTATATACAAACCTGTAGGTTTTTAAACGCTGCAAATGTAAGCATTTAAAAATTCCTTTAAATGGTTATGTGGCAGAGGCTTCGGCTGTACAAGCCACAGCTTCTGCTAATACGACGACTGCGGGGAAAGGGGGACACGTATGCCCCATCTCTCTAAGTCTTATTCAGTTGCTGAAATACACAACTCTGGATAGGACATAGGATACAACTCTGGATAGGACATAGGATACAACTCTGGATAGGACATAGGATACAACTCTGGATCAGGACCTTCTATAGTTTGGCCTTATAAACAGTTTTCTCAAACAGCTGAAACTTGTTTCAAAGCATGGGACGCCCATGTTGTCTTACTTATTCAGTGATACTGGCAGTGATTCCTGCCATAATTGTCCAGTTACAAATATTACATTCACCTCCCCAATCAATTTATATCCATATAAACATTGTGTATTTTGTGATGCACCATCCTTTGTGCTTATAAAAAGATGCACTGGGTATGTAATATTACCCTTGTAATACACAATGGGGCAGATCCAGAGCTACGCTGTGCTATACTTCGTAAGTACGGCCAGCGTAGCTCATAAGCACTCCCCCTGTCTCGGCGTGCTTACCCACTGTTACGCCAACTGAATGCTACCTTAACTTCAGCCGGTGTAACAGTGGGTAATTACGCCAGGAAACTATTCGTAATCCCCTAACCCAGCCCTCCTTCCTAATTTCCCTCCCCCCCACCTACCTTCCATAACTACAGCATAGTTACTGTGCTGCACGCCCCTTCGTCCGTAACTACGCTGTAGTTATGGACGCCCGATCCAGGGCATCCTGATAAATAGATTACACAGGGCAACATCTGTCCGGCTCATGCGCAAGACAGCAGAAACGCCGTTCTTACGCATATGGCTGCTGTAAAAACGACGGCGGCCGTAGGTCTGGATCTGCCCTAATATATCTATCTATCTATCTATCTATCTATCTATCTATCTATCTATCTATCTATCTATCTATAAATTGAAGGTATTAAAGCAGGCAGTGGTCCTATAATGTCAAATGTTAGTAGCCTGGACTGTGAAGGGAAATAGTCTATTACCATGCACATTTGTTTCAGATTTCCCTGTAAATCTAGCCACAGACATTTTCATAGCAACAGCAAGCACTATAAAGGCACCGAGTAGTAGTTATTATTGTGCATAAGAAGTTTAGGTCTTCTCATTTATGTGAATCCTAAGAGAAGTTTACTCTTTTTGTAACACAACAGGTAAAATCTTTATATTTTTTCAGCAACAAACAACACATATAAAAATGATAAAACAATGAAACAATATTTTAAAGTGTAAAAAGATGGAATATAATAAGTAAATGATCACATCTTTGTAACAGTTGTTAGGGCCCCTTCTGCTTTCTTACAAAAGCAAAGCCTGAAATCTGATACTGGGAACACTGTACAGGCCTGTGGAAGAAAGGGGGAGGAAGCCAGATTCATTCTGATTTGTTCTGTGATGTTGGCAAGGAGGCAGAGCGGAGATCCATGCTGTTTTTAAAACCAAGAAAAAAATATATATTGTGTGATAAGCCAAACTTAGTCTCATGCTTGTAACTCAAAAAAGGACACACTTAAAGGTGTGGAATTTGCAGAGAAAGCAGCAGTGTTAACAGGCAGCCTTGAAAGCCTGGCTTCAAGACCTTAGTCTGAAAGGAAATGCTGGATCAAATGAAAGGATCAGTGGAAATTTTCAGGAAACAGGAGCAGGGCATGCATTTGCCTCTTGGCCCCACTTCATCATGTGAATTGCAATAGGAAGATGTCCAAATGTTTTCCTTATGTTTGCTCCCTATGTATAATAAAGCTGATCGCAGAGTGTGCTTATCTGCATCAGAAAGAAAATTAGGATCACCTTCAAATGTCCTGAAGTGTTTTAAGAGATTGTATTAGTTTGCCAAATTATTCATTATAGTAATTTGGCATTAAAATGTAGACTTTTATTCTCATTTATATTCAACTGATTTATTATGTGAAGTTTCTTCTGCTCAGGCAACTGGGATATTAAAAAAAGTGACATTAATCACTATTCAATTATAATATGGTGCTGGAAATAATATGATGAATTTGATATATGTTTGTATGTATAAAGTATATGCTGTGTTACCTATAAAGCTCAAAGAAGATGCTGTGCTAACAATTAAAAAAACAACAAAAAAAAACCCTATACTAAATTTTGTTTTGTGAAGAGTTATGTATATTTCAGGTGGTAAACATACAGCACTAACCAAACACAATTTGTTTTTCCTTTTGAGCTGTTGAGACTATAAACTGTATTTCATTCAGTAATGGACAAAATTTTTTAATCACTCCTATGATATTTTTTTTTTAGGAACAAGGAGATTTTTTTTTTTAAGTGTAAAGGAGACAAATATATAGATTGTGTATGAACCATGCTCATTTGTGGTTGGCTGTTTTCTTGTCATATCAGTCATATATAAAGAATTCTAATGTACAATCATTAAATACTTTGGGGCTGAGTCAGAAATTAGAAGTAAGGACAAAACTAGTGGTAATGTATACCTGAGTTAAACTACATTGAACTGATGAACTGATGAGGGAGGGAAATTTAATTTGCTCAAACAAAAGGTGTACTGTACATTTCTACCTGTGTATTTTCAAACTGTGGACCAGCCTCTGTATAAAATATCATAGTAGCAAATTTATTTTCAGAGAAGACTTACTGAAGTGATTGTGTAATAGGAAAATGGAATGATATTTGCATTTTATTAGGAAGGTAACGGTAAAAGGAATGAAAGAGAAGTTTAGACAAATGGCAAAGGAGTTGAGAAGTAAGTCCACATGCAAAAATCTGAATATTGAAAGCATTGCTTATAAAATATACGTATTTTGTTTGTTTTTTGCAAGTTAAATAAAATACATAACAACTTATAGCATTGCCCTAGAAAAGATGATAAATAAAATATATGTATACATGTATGAATGAGAGAAAGAAAGAGAGATGCACACATAAACAGATAAAGGGGGATAAAGGAAATACTGTATGTAAGTGTTAAGGAAAGTATACACTGAAAGGCATGTGTGGGTATGATGGTGAATGAGTAAGGGGAGGATATGAGGAATGTGCATGTGTAACATGAGATAATAGTGGGAAAGACTGTTTAACATGAGGGAAAACTGTATGGTGTTTACTATAAATTAATTTTAGGAATGTATGTTTATGTAACATGAGGCTATATTGGGAGTATATGTGTACAATGAAGGTGTGAAATGAAGGAATATCTAAAAACAATACGTGTACTATTATTAATAATAATAATAATAATAATAATGTATTAATCTGATGTGGGACATTAGGGAATACTTACAATGTGCGTATAACATGATTTATTAATGGCAATGGTGTGTTTGTGTGTGTGTTACATGTGTGAATATCGGGAATGCGTGGAGTAACATGAGTGAATACCGTGAATGTGTGTGTGTGTGTGTGTAACATGAGTGAATATTGGGAATGTGTGTGCAAGGAATAAGGAGGTTGCTCTGCTGCTTGGCTGGGATTGGAAGCCCCTCTCCGTGTATTTCTGTCATTCATGTCTGCCCTTCTCCTCAGATTGGCCAAGGATCTGTCAGTCATGAAGGGTGGGCGGGCACGGGGGCTGCCCTGTATGTGTGTGTGTTTCTGGCAGAGGCTTGTGGTGCCTTGCTGTGTGTGAGTGTGTGTGTGTGCACGCCCCTGAGACACAGAGAGGAGACAGAGAGGTCCAGCGGCAGCTTCAGCAGCAGCAGCAGCAGGGAGAGGCTGGCAGCATGAGCACTTTTCCCTGAGCCAGACATGCACCCAAACAAGCCAGGAGCCTTCATCACTGACTCCTGCAAGGAAGGACTGTGTAAGCTGCAACATGCATGTCTGTCTATGTGACTGATCTCTCCACACATAAGAGGATTTAAGAGGGAAAACAAGCAGTTAGCAGAAGGATAGAAGAAAACAGCTCCCACCACTTTTTTCTTCCTCTACAGAAACAAGTTTCTTCTATCTGGGTGACCACCATTGCATTGGAAAGGTGTGAGGATTACTTTCCCCCAGTTCTTTTGTTCCCTTTATTTGTTGGGAGTTTGGATCTGCTTCTCAGGACTGTACGGAGATGCTGTGTAATTAAAGAAAGCACTTCTTCCCACTATATACGTGTGTACATGTGAGAGTGTGTGCCCTGTGTATCAGTGCAGGCTGTAGCGCATGGTGCTGCTGGAGTCACTATTCACTACTTGGCTGGACGGAAAGACCCAGACAGCGATCAGAAGATCTACACTGGATTACATCTACAGGAGAGGAGGAGGAGGACCGTGAGCAGATGCTGGGGGAATCTGCGGACTGACAGCAGCTAGCATGAGCAGGTATTGCTATCCCATTTACTTATCTTCTTACCTCCAGTGGGGGGGAAATGGGAGGAGAAGGTGGGAATGCCACGCCTTCTACTACCTATTCTCTGTCTTTGATTTATCATCTCTGATCAATACCGTTGTGGATTAGATGCTGGCACAAACCTCGCAAGGGCAAATTTGACTGGTACAAAGCGAGAGGGTCCAGAACTGCCAGCTGTTTATCTACTTGCAGGCTTTCTGATCCAGCCCTGTGCCTTCTTTGTAGCTCTCATAGTGAGATTTTGCTTAATTAAATCAATACAGATGAAAAGGACACAGTTTAGTCAAGCTTGCGAAGACATTGGACAAACGTGTTCAAGCCTTGATTGGAGAAGTTTAAAGCATAATAAATCGTGTACTTTTGTATGCAGTACAAAGGTACAATGGAATGGCATAAGTTAACACAGTGTATATTGTTTAATGACTTTTAATTATTCTTCCAGTCTTATTTCACACAGCATTCCCTCTATCCCCTGTATTAAGATTTCATAACATATATCATGGTTTGACATCAAATTTTACATATTACCTATTTCAGAAAAAATGTGTCATGTTTGTAACATATTGTTACACATGATATTGTTATGGCTTAACTCAATTGATTTGCATTCTTAGTCAAACAACAATAAGGAGCCAAGGACATTTCATTTTTTTTATGCAGCCAGGACATTTTTGAATTGTGTTTATAAATCTTACATATCCTTAATTTTCTACACTACTCTAAATTTGGTTTTCTATTTTTATTTACTAGATCTGTGGATATACTGCTATCCTTCAGATGTGTATTGTCTGCAGTATATTGCAGTGCATTAGAGTTGTCCTTCTTTTACTAATGGCATTCATTCATCAGCATTCCATTCATTTAGATGATGTGTTAATGTATTAGTGGTTATGCATTATTCCAAATGAAAAGTTAAGATTACATCATGAATGCTGAATGCCCAGCTGCCCTGCTTACCAGTCACTGGTTACAGACCCCGCAACCAGAATAATAAACATGGAAAAACTTGTCTTTTTTTAAGTTTACTTTTTTATATACATATGGTTGTAAGCTGATCTTGCTAGTGCTTAACAGAATTGAGCACACAAGCACACACATTTATTGTTGTGTATAAAAACACAGGGTGCATTAAACAAGTGTTTAATGATTCTCAATAACAGAGGGTGCATATGTCAAGTATTATGAGGACAGTTATTTATGTGTTCATAGTCATTTGTTTTTTGTATCTCAGAAGAAAGTGTGAAAATTACACCCTTCAAAAAATATATTTTATTATACATTCTTTACTGTGTCTAATCACAAGCAGATGAAGTCGATGGCCAATTGTGTTTTGCTTGACTTAACTGTACGCTTATGTGCAAACATGTAAAGCTTGAAGGGCATATTGGTGATGTCCTAAGAATATTCCCTGTTGCTCTGATATTTTCGGTTCTGGCATCACCAGCCAATATGACATTGTGTGTCATTTATGAGAATAAAGGGGTTGTCTTGTCAATCTTCCTTCTTTATAATGCTTCCAGTTTCATAAGAATGGGGCTTTCAGATGGACAAAACTTTAGAAAGTTCGTCTTCTAGTCTCTCTCATGCTGAATAATCCTGCTACAAAGCATAGCACCGAATATGTTAGTACAGCAGAGGCTATAGCATATCATGATTGACTGAACAAGAGCAATCACTTAGTTTATTCCCACTTGCCTATTTTGTACAAATAGCAACAAAGGAGAGAAGGTAAATCGCTCTCTCCCTTCTCACACAAATTGTGTAGACTCGCTACTTATAACAGCAAGTGGTTTTGTGACAGTTTTCTTGAAATTTTCATCCTATGGGAATTGCCATTATTGTATTTTTAAAGTGTGAAATTGACAGGTTGGCCAGTTTCATAAATTCAGCTGTCAAGTTGTACCCAGTTAAAATAGCTAAGAGCTGTAAATATGCCAGCAAGAGGTTTTCTGAGAAGCAAGCAAGCCTATGCAGTTTTTTTTATTTAATTTGGTGGGGTGAGATTGTCAGACAACATGGGGCCTGGAGATTTAATTAGGCACTTTTTTCACAACTTGCTTTTCCAATTTTAGTTTTGCCTTTGGTGGGCCTTTTTTTTTTGTGGGTGGGGGGGGGGGGGGGGGGGATGTTGGGGATATTATTGGGGGTGTAGAGAGTAGGAGTGAGAAGACGCATTTAGACCAGCTTGAAAATGAGATTCGGAGCCTAAGCAACACCTGCCCCCATTATGCTGGCAAATACTTTAACTGCTTTACTTTTTTGTTTTAATAAACTTCTACATGTTTTCAGTATTTTGCCTTGCTGGTTTAGTTTCTTATAGTTATGACGTTCTGTATTGAAAAAAAACAAAAAACAAAACATACATATATATATTAGGTATATATTAGGTATATATAAGGTGTGTCTATCTATCTATCTATCTATCTATCTATCTATCTATCTATCTATCTATCTATCTATCTATCGTACTTTGCAATCATTCTATTAACAGATTCCAGTTTTGTTTACACATCCAAATGGTTCTATGATTATGTTACTGTTCCTGAATACACAATGAACACACAACCATGTTTGTGCCACATAACATGCTAAAAACTGCTTAGCCTAATGTTGGGAGTGGGATTTCCCTTTCCCTGTTGCTGTGTGTTAAGCCACTAGGGGCCTGTAGGAACTACACTTGTGCATTAAATACAACAGCTAAACATATGCTAAACTGTTCAGCATACATGAAGGTTTCACCACATAGCCAAAGCAATGGATCCTTTGCTTTATGTCTAAAGAAAGTTGCTTACAGCTGAGTCTTACGGGTTGGTGGATCCAGCCTCCTTTTAATTTAGACCTACTATATAACTTGTGGTCTGCAAAATACTTGCCTTCTTTAAGCTTGATACTGCATGTAAACTATAGTGCTTTTGCTAACTCTGAAAGGGTTAAGGAATGTCATCTTTATCGACTGCAGACATTCAGACAAACAATGACAAAGGTACCAATATTATACTAAATAAACTGTTTTAACAGCCGAGACAGTTTTTTTGTTAGAATACACAGCTCAGTTCCTTAATAGGAAAGACGCAAACTGAAGATGCACCGCGTTATATTGAGTGTCAGTTTTTTAGACATTCATAATCGACCAAGTATAGTGGGTTTAAAGACATTAGGTGATGTGGTCAAGTCTGGTTACAGTGCTCCTTTTGTAAAAAAAAAAAAATGTTTTTGCAAATAATCTAGATAATCTATTTTTAGAAGTGCATAAATGTACATACTCACATATTTGCAAAGGACTGCTGAATGGCAAACCTACCATATACTGAATTTCTTGCGTTACAAGAACGCAATTTTGTCTTAGAAAATAGACTGATAACTTAAAGGAATACACAGGTAGTGATAAAGACTTCTCGGTAGGCCTAAGACCATTTTTAATGAGAAACAGCAGAGCATCCTCATGTCAACGGTCATGAGTCAACATTTAGCCAGCGTGGTCTACCATATCTTAAACATGCCATTTGCACTCAACTGTAGTTTTTTTTTTTTCTTGAATGCTCGTTTGTAAACTGCAAGAACGTTGCTCATGCAAGTTAAAAGCATTTGGCAAAATCATTGGTTTTCCAAACATTTTTGTTCCATGATAGTGATTTGTCAGATGAGAGAAAAGAGGATAATTTATTTTAACCTGTGATGTCCTCCGTACATGATGTGCCTGTATTGCATGACTGCAAAGGATGTGCAATGATGTTAAAAATGATTGTGGGAGATTGATGTGCCTGTAAATTCTGTTCCAACAAGCCTTGGTATTGCTAGAGCTTCAGTGAATTCTCAAAGCTGAATTTCACTGCATATTGCTTGTGTATTTAGGCTAAGTGAATTTGAACCACCATTTTTCAAATTGTATAATATGATTCAGGTAAATGCTATGCCGTGAGTAAGTAAAACTCTAATTTGGAATTCTTTTCCTCTTTTTTTTTTTTTGCTATAATGTCTTTACATTTTTAACCCTATTTATACCTACAGACAATGCAAAATTCATTTTAAGCTGTTCTTTAATTGTGTGTCATATAAAAGCACTGCAACGCTGGAAAGGTGACTGAGAATTTGAATAAAAAAATACTTCAGTTTTATTCTAACAAATATTACTTTTCTTCTCTTCAGTTTTCCTAACTTTATGGAATATATAACTGGCCTCAAAGAAAACTCCATATGTTTCTATGTTTTTAATATAGCAAAAAACACATGCAAATGCAGCAAGAGTGTACGTAACGTGATAGTTTTGTATTTTTTGATACTTTTTTATGTATTGTACAATGGATTTTATTTTATGGTGCATATTCATTTAGTGCATGTAACAGAAAATGAGATTCTCATGTATTTTATGCAGCTGGAATTAGAGCAGGCAATGGTGGCTTTAAAACTTTGTTAAATTAGTAATGTATCTAAAAATCAGACTTTTACTATAAAGTTTGGAAGGAGGTATCTATATTTTTTTAACGTTCTACTTTGCAACAGTTGTTTTTTATATGCTTTTTTGTGACTGAAGACCTAATTCTAGAACCTAATATGAAGCATTTATGTCGTTTTGAAATGTTTTTGTTACTGCTGTACATGCTGATTTGTGGCTCTGTAAGAAAACTAAGTGAATGAGACACAGGCATGTTCCAGGCCAGACTACTCACAAATGGAATGCAGAGAATGTGTTTCTCCCAGTGCCTGCCAGCCCGTGCTGATCCCATTGACATTGCCTTACCTATACCCCTTTCAGCTCCATGCCAATTATTTAGACTTAGTGACTGGAAATCCACTTTCATTAATCTTTTTCTATGGCGTATCCTAGTAATAATGTCAGATGGCTTTTATGGCCTTTGCAGCGCAATTATATATGCTCATATCTTATCTTAAGAAACAAACAAAACATTGACTTAATTAGCAAACCAAATGTATTCTGAGGCTTTACACAACTGTGCTGTGTAGCAAGATTTTATAATGCTCGTCTCTGTGCATGGATATTTGGTAAATTCTTTGTAAGATTGCCATTTAAAATCTTTGTGTGGACATTATGTAAGTGCATGTTTAAAATCATGTTTAATGAGTGTTCTAGTTCTTTATTTTATGTGAGTAAAGCGTAAATATGCATTTTTCATGTTATTTGACTGTGCGAGGCTTATTGCTGTTGTTTTTCAGTCCTTAATGCAGAATTGCAATGTACACTGTGAAGGAGGTGGTTCCCTTGTTAGTAATAGTTATCTTATGATGATCTATATCTTGATGTTACTCACATATACTGTTTCATTGCTGAAAAATGGAAATTGTTATGTTGCCATAAAATGTGCAAACTGCTAAACCTCGAGAAGGCAACAGCCTTAAATTCAAGTCTGGGTTTGGTACGAGGTGGGAAGAGGATTGGAAGAG
>WWET01000047.1:246094-269952 GCA_011038615.1 Limnodynastes dumerilii | reverse complement strand
ATACGTTTTCTGCAGTCATGGACGTTGTTGCAAATGTTTACACTTGGACTTCATTCCCTAGTACTAAAAACACTCATGTCTAAGATACATCTTCATGTTGATAACAATTTGCATATTCACAATGCAGATTCGTGTTGTTAGACAAGGTTTTCTCACCTCAAAACAAAACCAAGACCCGTGAATGTTGTGTGTGCTTGTACTTCCGATGGTATTCATCAGTATGTCAAGGATAGGTGGATAACATCCTCAGATGCTCTTTCGTGTTTCCCTTTTTAATCAACTCAGGAAAATGCCTTAACATCTCCTGCATTACAAATTGGTCAAACCCTGGTAAGAAAGATGTGTATTTAATGAGTTAAACTGTGGCAATTGCCTCAGGCAGTAAGACTTGGCCAGCAGTACAATGTAAGGCCTTAATTTAAAAAAATGTACATTTCATTGCTGCAAAGGTCTATTGAGTAGTTTATTCTACTTAGAATGATTAAAGTGTCAACGTTTGTCTTTAAAGTGTACACTACTTGTACAGAATTCTTTATAGCAGTTTATATAATGGATGATTTTAGTTACGCCTCAGGCAATCAATCCCTGGAGAAGAGCTGGCATATTTTAATGTGTGTATGTATATTTTTGTATGTATGTGTGTGTATGTATATTTTTGTATGTATGTGTGTGTATGTATAGTTTTGTATGTATGTGTGTGTATGCACATATTTTGTGCTAAATGACTGGAGACCATAAAATGTTTACTGTCTTCTGTGTAATGTAAGTTATAGATTAGTGATTATTTAGAGTCCATTACAGTATGTTTTGCAAAGTCTAGAATATAAATTAGCTGGCAAGGGAAGGTGATGTCAAGCATTTATCATCTATAACCGAAAGACTAAGGGACTTTTTCAGTATACTCCAAACCGTCTAAGAAGGAATTCAAACAAATATCTAATATTTACAGACAAAGCTGCAATTAAGGATAATACCGATTAAGGTACCATAACCTTGTTTCTAAATTTATTTACAAAAGAGAAAAGAAAACTTGGCAGTCTTGTAAGATTGCCCAATCCCTTTTGTACCTGTTTTTCTGCTTGCTACAGCTGCTACAAGGTTGCTCCTGGTTGCAGAAAAGGAGAAATGGAAGATGGGTTTTCTATACTAACAAGTTTATAGTGTGACTGCTTGCGTTTTGAAGGACGCTTTGAGGGAGAGAATGGGGAGAGGCGGTACATGGTCAATGTAGTGTAAAGTAGTACTCATGCAAATAGGGAAAGCAATAAGCACTGTTTATAAGCATTGTTTGCGTTGTGCCTGCATGCTGCACACCATAATTGCATAGGTATCCTTAAGTACCACTACATGGACCTTTGTATTGCACACAGCCCATCCATGTTCTGCTTGCACATGCTGTATGCCGATTTGCGTGAACCTCTGGACCAGTCCCACAGTTTCTGGCTGGACACTGGGATAGGCAAATATATAGACTCCATGTAGGAGAGGTGAAATATGTAATGCCGGTAAGTATAATAAAGTTGTCCTTGATTTAAAGGCATAGTCCATTTGTACTGTCAGTATTAACTTCAACAAAACATCTCTTTGCTAACAGCACTTTCCTTCAGGCTATGCACTTTATTTGAAAGCAGAAACGTGTTTTTTTGTAAAAGGTAAGGCGATTGGTAGCTTACATGTCAGATGCATTAGATATAAGTCATCAAATTCAATCTTTATGCAGGTCACTAAAATCTGATTAGATTGCTCAAGAAAACTGCAAAAATATTAGATGAATGGCAAGTTTTTATTCCTGAAGTTTGTCGACAATTGTGACAAAATACATTCAAGACAATTACTAGCATGTTATTATAGTAACCATATCACAAAAGTATGGACAAAATAATGAGGATACATAAAAGTAATCAAAGATGTCTACTAGTAATTTAATGCTGCGCTGGGATGTTATTGCTTCTTAGGTATGAACGGTAACACTGTTTTTGTCTTGAGCATTGATTCATGGCTGTAATAGCATATTTCCTGAGGATCCAAGAAAACTAATGAATGCACATTAAATATTTCTTTCAAATAAAGCAATTGAGTTTTGTAAAAAATAAAAAAAAGTACATTTATTTTACAATGTTTGTTAATGATTGTTTTTCGCCTTTACAACAAAACATGTGTTTAACAGTAAACATTCCTCAGAGTCTTTAACCAACTACTAGCTATAACAATAACTTTCTGCTTTTAGTAAATAAAAAATGTATAAAGATAGGAGATTGCTACGAGTACACCATATTTTTCTTTTTTACCGTTCATCTACCTGTAAGTCCTGTTTGTCTTGGTCCGAAGATTTGGCGTTAAGGCATACTGAGCGTTTCATGTTTTTCACACAGCAGGGATACAGTAAATATAACACATTTAAGGAAAAGACAGCCAAATATTGCATAGCTGGAAGTGTTCTGTTTAAATCCACATTTAACTGTCAAAACTTTTGGGGCTATGTAACTGAAATTTGAGTCTCTAAAATATTTTATTCATTTTTTTTTTTACAGATTGAATAATTAAAATCAACAAATGTATGGTTGAATATTACTAGTCTGTCTGAATTCCCCTAAGGGTATAGCTGTAACAATCAAGATAATTATTTCTTACTATGAACACAGCAGATTTTATAGAATTAACTAAATCCAAAGTTCTGTAGCTACCAGTGAAGGTACAGCCAAGCATAGTCTATCAGCTGGCTGACAGAAGGTCACTTGAAAGCTTTTCTCGAGAAGCATGAGTTGGCTTGTTGCTATGGTGACGGGTGAAGTGGAGAATGAATTTCCATAGGAATGCTTCCTAATACTATTTAGTACCCTGTAACAATATGCCTGTGTTGGCATTTCTACGGAGAGATCAAACCAAGGGTCACCTTTGTTCCTTGTTTCCAGTGGCATTCACTGTCACAGAGTGTTTAGCTTCACCGAGATACAACACTGTCAGACTGTGATGGGTTATGCTTATTGGAAGAAAAGGAAATGTCATAGGTAGCTTACATCATTAAGCACTAGCTGGTTGTGTGCACTCGGACTTGATTCTTGCTTTCTGAATGATTGTAAAAAGGACAGTGCTGGTTCCTAAGCTTGCCCTTTCACTTGTTCGGATTGCCCCCATATTGATTCATGTGTTGCCCTTAAGGAAACTGGAAGAAGTATACATTTTAAAGTGGACACACCTTGCACTGACCAATGGCTGTTAAGTGGAGAGGCGTATTTTTAGATACACTTGTCTCAATATAAAAAAGAACTTCACTGATATAGCTAAGAGAGTCTTATTGTTCCTTCCTTATATTTTAAATTTAACTTATAAATAAATATAAACCAAGCAGAAGTTTTGTTGAATGGAATGTGAGGAAAAGAGGTAGGAAGCTTGTTATTCTTTAACTTTTACTCTTATTCTTCCCTCTTGAAAGGGGTCTAACCTTCTGCACACTAAGTTTTCTAGAGCCTCTATTCCAAGCTCACAGGGCAGCACAATAGTGTTATAACAAGTTTTACTGAAGACCTAAGTATTTTTTAATCTTATTAACATATAATATTATGACTGTTGTCATTAGCTATACAATTATTCTTATATTTGCTCTTATTCTAAATGTAAATAAAGAGGTGCTCATACTGTGGTTAAGGCAAGATATTAAAACATGTCTATATCCATCTAGCTTTGTTCTGCTGCTTAGAAGTCATGTATTTGGTGCTATGTTGTTGTCTGTGAAGAAGTGAAATATCACATAGTTAGTGGAACAGTTGAATGCTCTGTTACATTTTGTAGCTTTTGTTTTGGTATACTGGAATCTTTGAAAAGCACACAGTCTCAGAATACAGTCCTCCTTTTGTTAAGTCACCAATGTCTGCTTTGTTATGTTTAGACTGTGGGTAATGTATCATATTAAAGATGTTTTGTGGAAGGAATTTGATTACCTGAAATAATGCCATTTTATTTAATTCTGTTGAATCCTATAAAGCATGCGGTATCATTTTATGTACTTTTCTTTTGTGTTAAATCACTGTCTTCAAGCTGCTTTTCCTTTAATGCTGGACTGACAGATCCTGGCATAGGGCATCACCAGCATGTTGAAGAAACTTCATTTGTAGCTTTTAGCTAGGAAATCTAGGAAATGAATAAGAATGCTAAATAGAAACATACATAGATAAACACAATTATCACCTGTTACCCATGTGCAATGACGGCATCTTCAGCTTTATCCGCTCTGCATTCAGTATGTATTGAGCAGCATACAGCTTAAACCAAAGCCCTGTTTCCTGTATACACTTACCATATGAAGTATATTTCATAACCTATTTTATGTTTAAAAAATTCATGAACAATAATCAGGTCTACTTGATGACATCTGATACTGTAATTACTCAATTAGCTTGGCTGAGACTGCCAATGGTTTAGTGAGAACTATCAGCACATTGGGTGAAATGCAGTTATTTATATTTTTCCTGTTCAGCAAACCCTGCTGTATAACAAGCTGTAATATGAGGCGGTGTGCCCAGCATTGTAGCATGTGTGACCTTAATTATAGCAGGGGCTCGGTGCATTTATCATCTGGCCTCATCCTTACTAGGTTGGATATGTGTGTTCATTTGAAGTGCCAAATGGCTAGTTCTCATCTAATTTAATCACCAATGTGTAGGTACAAAATAGACAGTGGTGTGTAGCTTAGCTTTCACTACATTGCCTGCAGACAGAAAATCACATTATCTAATATTTTTTATCAGATTGTTCGGTTGATTGATAAATCACATAATCTGTGTGTATCAAGTTGTACTATGCAGTTGCTGAGGTGCCAGAACATCATCTCTTACTATTCTTGCCTGGTGGTCAATGCTGATTGGTTAGAGAAACACTACAATATGTTTCTGGAATGAATTAACTCTTTAAAGACATTGAGTGCAAAAACCCCCCAAAACAATAAGAAATCCCATCTTTGAGTCCAGTAAGAAATGTAGCATTTACATTAACAGGTTACAGTCACACTATTAAGTTGTACCGGAACAAATTGAGGCACTGTAGTACTGGCAGCAGCTATTTGAAATAGCCTATCATGTACTTAGTTTAGTGTGACAAGCACTTTATCTGTTAAACCACAAAAAATGTGAACTTTGGTATCAATTTTAATAACAAAATATATAATAAAGTAATTTTTGGGGATTTATTTACACTTATGCATATTTTAATTAGTGTGCTTGCATCAGATAGCTGAAAGAGAGAGAGAGAGTTAGTTTTATAGAAAAACATTCCTATCTGTAATTCAGTCTTTAGAGCTTTGTTATCTTCACTTGGCTCTGAAGCTCAGAATCCTGCTTAAGTAAATGAACAATCTATTGGCCAAAGCATCATTCTCATGATTTCTGAGCACTTGTTCAGCCCTTGTGAAACACAGTGCCCATTGTATTTCTACCTTTGACAAGAAATCATTGTACTCCTTTCAATATTTATTGTCATCATCCTCTTTTCTTTTATTCCTGTCATTAAGGACCATTATCTACAATGATTTTCACAAATTACACAGGAATTATCTTTGTTTCATTCTAGTCCACATACGTTTTCAGGTGTATTACTTTGCAAAAGGAAACAAATTTAAATATAGTACAATTCCTTTGGGGTGCAGTCTGAGGAACGAAAGTTCAGTTTTCGCAATATAGAGGTAAAAGCTTATTTTCGCCTGCTTCTATGTCGAAAAAATTACTAATTAGAAACTTTCTTTAATGAATGGGTAACTATGCTGAATTTACCCATTCATTAATATGGACCTCCGCACCGAGGTGAGTATAACAGGGAAGCCTAAAGGTAGGGGAGTTTTAGGGTTAGGTTATGGGGAGGGGAGGCTTAGGGTCAGGCTTCGGGGAAGGGAGGCTTAGGGCTAGCCTGTGGGAAAGGGAGGGTTAGGTTAAAGATTAGGGCTAGGGTTGGGATACATTAATACTCACCATTCGTGGCTCCATCTTCTCTTTCAGGTCGATGGATTGCTTCTCCTTTGCGAAAAAACAGCCATTCGCATTGCTGACCCACACCCATTCTTTTGAGTGTAGGGCATGTCAGTGTATTAATCCCTTTTATTATATTATATTATATTATATTATATTTACACCTCATTGAGAGTGCTAAAAATCCCAGAGATATATCTGAAATATGTGATATACACATGCAAGAAGGGTGCCTCACTCTTGTGAAACTAGTTGGAGATTCATTGGATTCTGACGTTATTTTTTATTTTAAAGGTTATGACTAAGATTACATTTTTTAGATCCTTATTTATCTAAACAGACCAATACATTGAGTTATATTGTCATCACATGGGGCCAGATTCATAGGGCCAAACGCACAGAGGTCTGGTAGTCCACATGAAAGAGGGGAATTTACTCTCCTGTCACTACTCTCTGCTATAATCCTGACTTAAGTCACCTGTGCAGATCCCCCATCCACCTTGCAGAATTTTAGTAGGCGGAGCGGATGCGCCACCCTGTCGGATGGATATCCATGCGCACCGTACTAAATTCCATAATCCTGGAGATTTGTTGCCGAACATTTGGCATGTGCATACACATTGCCATATATTTATCCATATTCTGCGAGCTATGGCCTGGATTCTACTGCTAGCATCTTTTAATACAGTGAAGTTTATTTAGTAGCTGTGTTCCACCACCTTTTAGAACCAGCTTCAATGAATTTACAAAAATACTAGAGCATTTGGGCTTACTTTTGTTCCAGTAAAGATGAGTGGGTTTGGTTCTCTGAGAATCAAACCCACCCGAATTTTGGGATCCGAGGCGGAATCAGAGCACGGCTCGGATCTTCCCGTGCACCTCGGTGATGTCATCGAGGGAAAACATCATAATCCCGCTGTTGGATCTCGCTGGGTTTTGGCATTGCTCACAGAGAGCAATGCCACAGCGGAGGAAGGAGCACTGAGGAAGGAATGAGGGAACATCAAAGTTAAGTAAGGGGATCTGATCGGAATATTGGGGAGAGGCTGGAGACATTATGGGAATACTGGGGAATACTGAGGAGCTTGGAGACATTATGGGAATACTGGTGAGAGGCTGGAGACATGATGGGAATACTGGGGAAAGGCTGGAGACATGATAGGAATACTGAGGAGCTGGAAACATTATGGGAATACTGGGGAGAGGCTGAAGACATGATGGGAATACTGAGAAGCTGAAGACATTATGGGAATACTGGGGAGAGGCTGGAGACATTATGGGAATACTGGGGAGAGGCTGGAGATATTATGGGAATACTGAGGAGCTGGAGACATATGATGGAAATACTGAGGAGCTGGAGACATATGATGGGAATACTGGGGAGAAGCTGGAGACATATGATGGGAATACTGGGGAGAGGCTGGAGACATGATGGGAATACTGAAGAGCTGGAGACATGATGGGAATACTGGGGAACTGGAGACATAATGGGAATACTGGGGAGGCAGGAGACATATGAAGATGGATACTGGGGGGCTAGAGACATATGATGGGGTTATTGGGGAGCAGGAGATATATGATGGGGACTACTGGGGCGCTGGAAACATGATGGGGTTACTGGGGGTCTGGAGACATATGGGGATTCTGGGGGTCTGGAGACGTGATGGGTTTACTTGGGCGCTGGAGACATATGATGGGGTTACTGGGGGTTTGGCTGTGGTGCTGTGTGACAAGGGGCTGTGTACTGTATAGGGGCACTGCTATACTGGGGTTGTGCTCTGCTCTGTCTCTTATATATACTACTGTGTCACTGTATAGGGTGCTCTGCCCAACCTCAGTGTGTGACCGATTGTCTTATTTGTGGATAGATTTGTGTGGCAATCACAAAGTGACTTCTGTCGCTTAGCTTAGTCATAAAGCCAATCTTCTGTGAATTTAGCTGTGTTTATGATAAAAAAAAAAACTACAACCAAAACCAAAACACACAAAGGTGGTTTGGCAAAACCAATACAAAACCAAAACACAAAAAAAAATACAAAACCAAAACACGAATTATGGCCAGGCGCACATCTCTAGTAAAGATTATGGAGATGTGAATGGGAACATCAGGGCTGTATTGTGTGTTTTTTGGAGGGCTTGCTTTTGCCCTGTACATGTCAGAGGACACTACACATATCGGGCCTGATCCAGGGCTACGCTCCCCTTGTCACTCCCCCTGTGTGAGCATAGTTACACACAGTTACGCTGGCTGAAGGCTACCCTAACTTCAGCCGGCATAACTGTATGTAACTACGCTCACACAGGAGTGTAACCGCCGAAACCCTCACTACCTAATTTTCCTCCCTCTCCCCGCTTACCTTCCGTAACTACAACGTAGTTACGTAAGGCCCGTAACTACGCTGTAGTTATGGATGCATGATCCATTGCTCCTAGAGCCTGGGATTACGCCGGGCAACATCTGCCCGGCGCATGCGCAGAACGGCAAAAGTGCAGTTCTTACGCATACAGCCACCGTAAAAATGATGGCGGCCGTAGGGCTGGATCAGGCCCATCCTCCTTAGTTCTCTCTATAATTTATATAGCCACAAAGAAGTCATCACATTTGGTTGGGTAATTGTTCATGCTGAATTCTCAGTTGGCCATTAGGCATACCACTAAGCAAAACTAAGATCATTGTGCATAGTTTATTGCTCATAAGAACATTATATGATCTGTCTTGATTGCAGTTTGGCAGCACAATACATTTGAGTTAATGCAACTGTTTCAGTCATCCACTGTGTGTGTTGTAGCTGTAGAGTCTATTGATTTGAAATACTAAATCAGGTAGAGGATAATTAAACTTTCTTATTCATGCTCTAGTACATCCTTTATACTTTTGTTCGGTATAGACTGCATGGATACAAGCCTAAATCATTTCTGCTGAACATTTACCTAAATTGCTCCCAAGCTCTTTGATTTTTCCACACCATTGATCTGCCTGTCAGTTTCCAGTTGTGGTGCTGGTAGTACTAAAAGTCCCAGCATGCCTCACCTACGTCTGTAGTTTCAAAGCTTAGGTTGCTTTTCATTTCCTCCTTGCACAAAGGCGTTGATCTGCCTGTCAGTTTCCAGTTGTGGTGCTGGTAGTACTAAAAGTCCCAGCATGCCTCACCTACGTCTGTAGTTTCAAAGCTTAGGTTGCTTTTCATTTGTTCTGCAAGGTCATATATTAGTATTATATTTTAAATATATTTTATATAACACTATTGTTGTAAGTTTAGTCAAAAGTATTTATTGGTTGAAAAAGTCCACCTTAATTATGCTTTTTGATGACTCTTTCATAACCTTCTGATTTTCTAGATATTACCCGGGTTCTTTCATATAAGTGGTTTCTATTACTCTTCTTGAACTAACAGCGTTGTTACTGTTCTTATGCCTAGGCGTACAAGTGGTCATGGGGAAAGAGGGATTTCTTTCTATAAATGATGCAGTGAGAAAAAGACATGCTTTGCCCCTTATTGATTATAAAGAGCAATATTGCTGAGTGTTGTACTTAAAGAGACTGGTGCAGTACTTAGTCAGCTTAGCACGCAGCTTCAGCACCTGCGGTGAAAGAGTACAGCAAAGGTTAATACTGCTGAGACACACTTAGAACACAGAGCACAGCTAGACTGTTCAGCATTGTTTTGCTGCACACAGCGGTCACAGCAGCACTGATAATAGGCTACAGTTCCGCAAGTGTATATCAAATCTGGACTTATCTGTTTTGACATCTGTTGATGGAAGGTCTGTTTTCTGTTTAATCTAGACAGTGACCTTGATATTCTTTGCAAGCAGTAGAAGCATAATGTTGATTTTTTTTTTATAAGGAAAAAAAATAGCAGGAAAGGCTTGTTTCTCAGCACCTGTCATGGCAAATTATAAAACATGGCTGATCATATAGCTAATACTGGCTCAATTAAAATAAATTTGGTGACAGTGTTTAACAGCTGCCTTCTGTCTACTTACTGCTGGAGAGTTTACAGGTGTGATGCCATATCTGTGTTGTTCTTTCTCCGGATGCTGAGCAACCTATTTTAGAAACAGACACATCTATAAATATATCCAAATAAAAAGGATCTGCTGTATAATAGAAAATAGGGCTTTTTAAAGTACCGTAGATAACATGATGCATCTGTTAGACTTTAAAAGCTCTTCTTGGGTGATCATCCCTAAGTCATCAGACGTACTATTCCCATATGAAGAGGCTTCAATCAATAATAATCAATGTCATTTAACTGCCACTTTATTATGTAATGCATCTTGCACAGATCATTGCTTGCTGCCTTTTGATGTGTTTTACAAAATGTTCAAGGGAAAACAGAATAACATCAACAAATGGGTTATAATAATAAGAACAATATACTTCCATATTATTGCACAGCACCATTTATATTAAATATCTACAAGTTAAGCTAGTTTCAAAAACCAGATCATAGTCTGTATGTATTTCAGTTTATGCAGTCTGCTCTGTATAATGAGCTGAAGGATTTTTAATGTGCAGCGAGATTGTATTACCATAATGTACATTGGCCATGCCATGGTATGTGGTGTCGGGTGAACATCCTCTTAGACTGTATGTTGCATTATGTGCATAAATGCATCTGCCCAGCAGCAAAATGCTTCTGAAAAATATATTGAAGTGTTGGCAGTAATGGAAATAGCATATTTTGTGTTCCAGGGATGCAGATTCACAGCATGGCAGCAAGCTGTCTACGGAGCATGTGCTCGTCCTGGCCATATTCAAACAGATGGCAACACTATAGTATTGTGGGGAAGGCGGAAACAATATTATGCTCTAGATGTCTGTACAACTTATGCTGAAAATAGGAATAATCATTAAACTCATTTTCAATAACGAGCGGCTTGTCCTAACCCCAAATACTGCTTTCTGCTTTCTTTCATCTCAGTTATGCCATCTGCTTGTGTTCCTTTAGTTTGGGTCACCACATGCTGGTTTGTCTATATGTAATATCACTGACTGCTGAGTTTGTGGGAAAAGTAAATAGCATGTTATCAACACTGAGGAAACCATTATAAAGCAGTAGCAGGTCATCCAGGGGATTGTTCACAAACTGCACAAACTTGCTTGTATAATATATTGCACAGTCCCTTCTCACATATTGGTTGGTAGAAGTTTGGATTGCATCAAAAGTTCTTTTTTTTATAGTTTCATGAGTTTCTTTTAAACTGGAGTTGTTTAATACGATTAGAATGATTCAGGCATTAGAATGGTCTGGTTAAGTAATGTGACTTGGAATAACAATAGACTACTATTAGTGGACATGATTGACAGATCTTCACATTTCAAAATTGGCTTTTTTTCTTACCCCAGAGATACCACCTAATATCCAGGCAATACTAATGGGTAGAGCCCATCAGGTTACAATCATTTCTGGAACTTCAGATAGACTTCAGCTGAAGAATTTAGACTGGTCAAGTCAGTTTTGATATGATACAATTTAAAGATGTATGTTAGATATCCATATGATTCTAAACCAAACTGTGTATTCAGCTGTATTAATTAAACCCAAATCTGATGAGTCTGAACGTCACACTGGCAGTAGGAACAAGTTCAGGACTTAGCATACATTATCCTTTGCACAGTTTAACTCCCCTGTCATTCAACCTAGTATAGTCATGTTTCCAGCATTCATTGATCTGCTGCCAGCATACATCCCTATGCCATCCTTTACTTGCCCTCTGCAAGTTCCCAAATTTATACAGTTTACAGCATGTATTTTAGTATCTTTTACTAGATTATGTAGGTAAAATGGCAAGTACTCATCACAGACTACAAATACACGGTATTAGAAAAAAAGTGTACGTATTGACATGAAGTCAGTTGGTCCAATCAGCCCTTATCATTATGCCTCATTATTTATAAAAAGCATTGTTTTGAAAGAAAGATATAGCGTATTTTCCCATGTTCCTCTGTTATTGGGTTACAGGTTTGTAGTAGTGGGAAGAAAGTTTGGGAGTTGTTAGGCTGGGAAATTGTGTATTTACTTTAGGAGCAGTATAAACGTGGGGATTTTTAAAATATAGCTTAAAAGTACCTTGCAAACATCAAATACGTTTTTTTGAGAGGAAAGACCACATTTCATCAGAAGTGATGATGTCCACAGTCTCTGAGAATAGAACCAAAATCTCTGGACCTGATTCAAATATTAAAATTAGGGACCTGATTCACACCTAAGAAGAAACTGAATCTCTGCGTATTTTTAGGAATGGATAAACTGTACATGCCCAGAACACAAACTTACACATGAGATATAGATGTTACACACAGGAATCCATTAGGCTCGGACTTCAACTTTGTTCTTAGTGAGATAAGTAAGAAGGGGCTTGCCAGTCCTCAATAAGAAGGAAGTTAAGAAGAGTGGGCGTGGAAGGCATTTAAATGGGGCATTAAGGGCGCGGTTTGATAAGTACGCACGTACTTATGCAGCTTAAGCACATGCCTACACACAGAGAGTTAAGGTAGCTCTATCGATGTGGAAGTCAGCTACAATTCGTAGGAACGATGGGCCAGATCCAGAGCTATGACCGCTAGCGTATTTACGCTCGCCGTAATCGTAAAAACGCAGTTTTGCATGTTCTGTGCATGCGCACGGCGGATGTTATGACCAGAAACTCTAAATATACTTACGAGCCATGGCTCATCAGCATAACTATGAATGAACGGGCGTGCCAGCCATACGACACTGGTATTTATGCTTTGGAGGCGGGGTGAGCCATTTAAATCGTACAGTGTGGGCGTGCTTAGACGCGTAAGTACGTACAGCCGTTACGACCGACCGCAGTTACGCTTTAAAAAGTTGAGGTAAGGTTTGGCAAGCGTAAAATGGCAAAAATACGTACGACCGAGGGGACTACCTTGAGTGTTGCATAGTAATTAGAAAGCGTAAATAGGCTACGCGTTGAAACGTAAAGTGAACGTAGGTCTGGATCCGGCCCGATGGGAGATGCCTTGCCACTTAGGTGCACAATTTAGCGAATCCACGCGTACTTATTTTATATTTATCTGTGAATTCGGTTACACCTGGGCAAAACCATGTTGATTTCATGGGGAGTCATGTTAATTGCATTGTTTGCATGCAGGGATATATCTTTGGAATGCTTACTGCACACAGATACTGACCAGCTTTACTATTACTTTTATTTTCAAATTGATTATTAAAAAGAAAAACACCGATGTTTGTTTTCCAGATTACTCCTTTAATGTTAAACGTGGTAAAAATGTTATTGAGAATATCTGGTCAAGAAAACTGATAAGTCCCACTATCATTTTCGGGTCATAGGTGCAAATTTGTCTGTCCTGTTTTCCCTCAACCTGTGTAGTATATCACAGTAAAGTAAAACTGGGTATAGGACATTTAGATATTTTTATCTTGTAAAGAGCAAAATACAATGGCAGGACAATTATATTATGTTATGTGTACATTAATATATATTGAAGTGGGACTGCTGATCATCATATGTTAGAAACATTGGCTAAGCATCAGTGTATATAAACTTTGTTTCCAGTGTTGATAACTATGTTAGCAGAAATTATTTTGCAAGCTAGAGTGCTGGAAATTCATTTAATAATAAACAATTCATGTAATGATTTAACCTCCAATCCTGTAAAACCCCAGAAATATAAAAGAAAAGGTATTCCAGTAATGTAACAAGCCATATGTTCCCTGCTTTCATTGATTATGCTAAATGGGTATTGCAGCATGACATAAAAAGTTTTGTGAATGATTGATACATTGGAAGAACATTCTATTCTGCTTACTTACAATACTCTACTGATAAATAAACAGTGATTGTAGTAATGGCAGTTGTTTAACTATTTAACTTTGTGTCTGTCTCAGTTGGTTTATCTATATTCTGTTCTGGATTGTATTTTGAATATACATTGACTGACTTCATAAGAGAATGAATAATGTATAATAGCCTTGGTTTTGTCAAATTATTATACCATTTTTGTCACATAGTACAGATAGTTTAAGTGATAGATGAGACTACCTCAATGCCACTAGGTTTAAAATGACAGCACCTATATGTCTGAGGATATGACTTTGCATTAATATCAGTCTCATCTCCATAATATTGTTATTGGCATTTTGGATGCTTCAGTCTACTATCGTATTATGAATCCCAAAAGCACATTATGTATTGAGCAGAGTGGTTTTGGAATGCCAATATGAGCTCTCTCTACATTGTGAGCCCATGGCAGCACATTTGTCTGTGAAAAGTTAAAACAACTACTAATATTGTGCCCTAAATGGTCATTTATTTGGGAATATTGCATTACATATGATTCTCATATAGTTGTACCTGTTTAACCAGATAATTTTACACAGAAATGTAGAAAGTGACAGCCCAGATAAGAGCCAACATGGCACATCCATTCTGCCCGTATGAATATTTAAACCTATACTGACCCTAGACCTTATCTGACCATCAGTCATCAGTCATATCCAGTGGAGATGTTGCCCATAGCAACCAATCAGATTCTAGCTGACATTCTCTAGTGTGTAATAGCAAAGTGAAAGCTAGAATCTTATTGGTTGCTATGGGCAACATCTCCACTTTTCCATTCCTGCAGCTTAGTAAATCTAGTTCCATTTATAGTCAGGAGTAAATCACAGGTAATAGAGGCAGCGGCCTATGCCAAAACAAGGGTATAAAAAAAGAACATCAGATGAGTTAAAATTGGGGTAATCAAAAAGTAAGAACCAAAGTCAAAGATATGTGTTTTGTTTATTTTGCTTGCATTCTGTATAGACGAGTTATAGGAATACAACATTGTTGGCTAACCTGTGGCACTCCATGTGTTGTGAAACCTTAACTGCCTTAACTGTAAAAGCATAGCGGATACCTGACAAAGCACGCTGGGAATTGTAATTTCACAACATCTGGAGTGCCACAGGTTAGCCAACACTGGACTACAATATCAGCTATAATCAATTGCAGAGAACCAAACAATGCCAAATTGGTGCAAATTTGTTTTAGCCAATAGCTGGTCAGCATCTTCTACAACTCACTAATTTTGTCTTGAAAAATTTCCTAGCTTTGATGCTTTAAACTGGTTTAGGCACCCAGAAAAAAATGTATTGGGTAGCGATTACTGATAAAATAAATTGCCTTGTTGCTGAAAATTAGGAGCCATTAGATAAGAGAGAACAACTTCCAAAATGTAGCACTTTTTGTAGCAATGTCAGTTTGATGCCACTATTCTATTGCAATGTATGAATGATGTTTTATAGTTATATACCATAACAGGTTTTGCTCTATAATTTACTGACAATACATAGGCAGCACAAAAACAATATTTTATTGGGAAATTTCTCTTTGGAAGTAAATAAATTGCCATTATATCTGTTTATTGAGTGTTTTTCTTCAGCTGTATTGGTTATATTTATGGAAACTCCTGTGCATGTAAGATATAAGTCTATCATTAATGTATTGCAGGAGGTCCACACAGCTTCTGTAAATGTTTTCAGCTGATTATAGCGCATCGAGCTATGTCAGAGATTATAGGAAAAGGCCACAAGTCACAGGATGCATTGAGAGAGGGGCACACTGTCTGCCAGGACTGGGAATTCATTTCACTCTTGAAATTGGATAAATTGGCAGATAATGTCCAAGGACCAAAATTCAATTGCTAAACTTCAATATTGTGCCAAGTATTTCTTGGCTGTGGGAGAGTAAATGTTAGTTGGTATTTGCTTTAATCTAGTGACAAGTTCCTCGCTGGGTAGCTGGTGTGGAATGAACTCTGGCAATGCTTGTAATGACTAAGTAGTAATAAACTGCCTCATTCCCAAACATCATCCTGTCATATTGTACTGCAAGTGAAGAGGCCTGTTTCCTCAATGTGTCAGTTACTCTGACATACAACATACATACAGCTTTTAATGTAGTCATCATGTTTCTATGTGTGTGATAAGCCTTGTTGTGGGAATTTAATTTACTCATGGGGCCAGATTTACTAAGTGGAGATGTTGAGATGTTGCCCATAGCAACAAATCAGATTCTAGGTGACATTCTCTAGTACAGGGTTGCCGTCTTTTGCCAGCTTCAGCTAGCGATGCATGCAAGGGACGGTGCTTAATAAATTATGCAAATCGTGTCATTAAGCCCCACCTCCTGACAGATACCCGTTTTTAGTTGAAATAGGGGACGGGGCTTGATGGCGCACGTTTCGTCATCAAGGCCCTTCCTGTTCCTAGCAACACTAGGTCACTTGCGGGAGATTTGCAGGCTCTCCCAGGATACCGGGACAACTGCCCAAATTTTGGGAGTCTCCCGGACATTTCGGGAGAGTCGGCAACCCTGCTCTAGTATGTAATAGGAAAGTGAGAGCTAGAATGTGTTTGGTTGCTATGGGCAACATCTCAATTTTTCCAAACCCGCAGCTTAGTAAATATGGCCCTTGGTCAGATGTGAAACCTCCTGATCTTTTGCCATCTATTTGTATTGCTATCAATCTAAAGTTTGTGCAAATTTGTTCATATATTATTTTAATAAAAGTAATAATAATTATAGTAATAATAAAAATATTGAGCCAGATCCTGAATTAAGTAAGACAGCTGACTTAGGTATGCAATGTACATAAGTCGGCTGTAAATTGGTACTGCACATGCATAACATCAAAATTCCAACGCAGTCGAGAAACATCATATTCTATTTTAGGAGGAGTCAAATTTGTTTTATTTGTTGTATCCAGAGAAAAAAACAACAATAATATTAATAACAATAATAATAATAATTCTTAATCTCTTATAAATAATAAATGTATAGATTGCAAATGTGTGAAATTTGTTAGAAAAACTTTACACTAAAAATAGCACACTTTCATGACTATTAATAAGACACCTTGGAGTCTGATAACGCTAGGGTTTCTACTCACAAATATGCTGGGAAGAGTTAAAAAAAACTAACAAAACAATCTACAAATAGCAACACTTAAAACCATTTTTGTAATTTTCTACATGGTTTACTGATAATGGTGTAAATGTTTGAAAAGTAATTTGCACCATGTTCAAAATTTCACTATTGCTCTGTTATTTTGAAGCATTTCAAAATACTTTGTATTGGCCATTAAATAGGATTTATATATTTCAGCCTTAAACACAAAATGTGACTGTCGAGAAAGAGGTTTGTGTCAGTACTTGCCAAGTAAAGCAAATTAGTGCTTGTCCCTGTGTTTGTTAATTAGGAGTAACATTTACACAATGTGGGTCTCTAAGCTTTATGTACAAATCAGCAGTTAAACAGGTGAAAAACATATGTTTAAATAATGGACTTCATACATTAGCTGGTAGACGAATGACGTTAATAACAGAAATACTGACAGGAAAAACAAAAAAACTTGTTCTTTTAAGGCAAATAAGGGCAAATTGTTAACAACCGTCATATTTTACAGAGATGGCTTTTGCAGATTCAACACATAATGAATACACTGTAGTCTACAAAACCATTGGTGCACTCCACTACCCATTATAACATGACAGCTGAATGTGTGAATGTCATTATAATGTAATTATTGTATTTTAAATAATTTACGAAATTAAGATTGGCTTAAAAGCATGTAGAACAACAGTGAATAGTCATTATTGCAGTTCGAGTACTAGGCAAGAAAAGCGGTACTATCGTTTAATACAGTAGAAATTGGACTTTGTTGTCTACAAAATTTCCTGGTAATTAGAAATATTTGGCAAGGATGACAAAGAAACATAGCCACAATCTAGTCCTATAGAATAAAAAGAAGAAGGAGGTTAAAGGTAGTATAGATGAGTATTTAAATAGATATCAGACATCAATATTACTAAAATGACACACACAGACACACGGTTTTTATAA
Source organism: Limnodynastes dumerilii (assembly GCA_011038615.1). Taxonomy (NCBI): domain Eukaryota; kingdom Metazoa; phylum Chordata; class Amphibia; order Anura; family Limnodynastidae; genus Limnodynastes; species Limnodynastes dumerilii. Next base: position 252,121 of record WWET01000047.1, on the reverse strand, counting down.
CTGGTAAACCAACCCAAGACAGAACATTACAGAGAAATGTAAGGAATATCTGCCTCATTTTACTGAAAAAGACATACAGTATTTATCCAACTGCTTAATAATCACACTATCAATGCATGTTTCTTGATGATAAGAAGGTGGAATCAGATCATAAAGATCCTTGTGATGAATGTGTCTCCTAAGGTCATAGGATCAAGTTTTGCCTCAGTGTGTGATCTTGTCATGTCAATTTATCTCACTAACCTCTGTTTACACAGCTGCAATTGGTAATACATTTCATTGTGTGTTTGGTGCCCTGTTTGGAAGTTGTCATTCAAATAAACATGCCTTCCAGCTTTTACTAAGCAGGCGATCAGATGGTGTGTTAAATGTAAAGTATATACTGTAGGTAAAGAAGTCATGGTCTCCAGACACAGTTTAAAGACATGTATTAATATATCTGTGGTCAGAGGAAAGATGCTGGGATGACATATTTGCCATCCACTCTTCTGAAAAGTTGACCTAGATATATGCTTGTTGAGAGAACAGAAAACCTCATAATATATTCCTTTGTAAAACATTCCATTTCATTCATATATACTAAAAGACAACCTCTATTGAAGCATCATTTCTATATAGACATGTGTCTGATATAGATCTAATAGAGGATTGCAAATGTACAGAGGGAACTAGGGCACTCTCCCCATTCACGTATGGAACTACAGACACCTACAATATATACATTTTAAATAAAAAAAAAATGCTAGTTTCATAAGTTTTTTAGCTGGACACTCTGTACTGGATATCTACATTTTATAGGGACCCATTTGTGACTCATCTGACCATTATTATCACCCCCATCTTATTATTTCAGTTCTTTAGCCTTTTCATTCACTAAAAGATATATAAAATAAGCTGTAGCATGATATCTACTTACAGCTTATAAATTAAACATATGCTTCAATAAAAAAAAAAAAAATAGAAAGCATTCTGGGAGTTCCACAAATTAGCGTTCTGACAGCCGTTATTGCAAGTTAATGAATATGACCCAGAGTGCATAAACAGTGCCAAAAACAGCTGCTGGTAGAGTAGAACCACTCTCACTGCTAGAAGTGAGAACTAAATGTTGTGGTGAGTTTAGGAGTTCAGGACACAGGGGATTACTCAGCTAAAATGTTGATAGGTGATGTTTAGTAAATACACAAAATGCCTTACACCTTGAAATCATACCCATTCATAACCAGTGCCTCAGAATGAAAGTCTGTGAGGGGAAAGAAAGACACCTTTGTTCAGAAAATTACACACTGGAACACTAAATTTATGAATGGAGCAGTTTATGTCGTATGTGTAAGGTCATAAACTGTTAAGTTCTTTTTCATGGCAATATTTCAAAATGCAGCTAATGATAACAAGAAATGGCGCGCAGCCATTAAAGGTTGTACAACCTGTACTAAATAAGTGTATTTGATGGGTGTGTTTCGCCATCACCATTGGTTGAATCGGATCCTGATTACATGCGGTGTAAATGCTATTGGAGCAGTAGAAAAATTACTGATGTCAGTGCTGCAGTGCCAGAATAAGATGTGTCAAAAATTGCCACAGTAACATGTCATAGGCCAGGGCATATTTGTTTAAATAAAGTTTAGAGAATAACAAAAATATGATGAATATTGTATCAAAAAGCATCTAGAGGTGCAGATGTCCATTTGACACTTAAACAAATCCAGCTTAAAGACCTTGGGGACTAGTGAGAAAGTGATCATACAAGATTCATGAAAGAGTGTGAAAACAGTCATTCACATTCAATGTCCATCAATTCTCGACTTTGTTCACACTGTGTATGACCCCGAGGTAAATCTTTACTTTTCCCCTTAAATGCCAAGAGACACTTGTGTGCTCAGTAATGCTGGCTTTCAAAAACCGATCAGATCTTCTGCTTTAGATTCTTACCCCAAAGCTGGTTTGGTAGGTGTCACCCTCCAGGTTTGTCCAATTGCAATATCAGACAGTTTTAGTTTTATAAATACCGTACATTGTTAACACCTTAGCTATGCAAATATATCTGTGATGTTTATTTGAGTCCATAGTAATGCAAAGTACTTGAAATTATTTCTTGACATATGTTCAAATGTTGGTTAATATAGTTCAAGAATAATTATCTCTCCCAGGTTTAAAATTATCCCCTGGAGACAATGGGAATGGGAAAAGATGACATCAACGCTTGCCCTCAGTCCCAGTTAATTAAAACTCGAGAAAATACAAAATGATGATTAGCCAGTAAGACTAAAGACATGATTTCCATTGTAAAGAAAACAATTTGGCCAAGTCCTTCTAATCCATCCTTTTATTGACAAATCTTATATTACAGAAGCAGCTGCTTTCAACAGAGAAGAGAATCATAAGCTACAAGGGGAGGGTCACTGTAGTAATATATTTTATCTTGATGGTAGTGCAGCTTTATAATTATAATGTATATGTTTAGCTGTATTGTTGGCTTCAGAATTTGCTTGCTTATCGGAGAAACATAATTGAAGCCTACAGGCACAAACCCCTTGCACTAATACGTATTTCATTCATTAGCTCTGGCACACAGGCTAGTTTCACAAGCATCATCACAGAGTAAAACAGTGTAGCAATATCCCCTACTAAGACATCACATTATCAACAATTTGTTATTGTTGACATTTCAAGGTTATTTTGATTTTAACAGGTTCCTTATGCATTGTAGGCCTGCCTACATTATAATTAGGTTCTTCCTTTTATTACATAATTTGTTCACGTTCTCTGCAACCACTTTGTAAATATCAGCGTATTCATTCATTATACAGCCATCCATTTTGTGAGAATGATCCTGCTATTATATAAATACATCACATTTTTAGTAACTTCCCAATTATAGAAAGAAAATACCAATATCACAGGTGCAAAGTATTTTTTTAGCAAGCTAAATAGCAGCTGGAAATCTTTATGAAGATAAATAAGTGGCCAGATGTATATGCAGTTCTTTGTTAGGTTACCTAGCTTCCTGTATGATATTGTGGCCATGGTCTTGTTTGGTATAGTCTTGCTTCTGCTCACACAAGCATTAGATGCTTGGGAAGTATGAGCCATAAGAATATTTTCTTTGAATTCCCTCATCTCACATCTGTGGATGCTGTTTTATAGGACTTATTATGTTGTATATTACACCAAAATGCAGTATGTAATGTAAACAGTACTTAATGCATTATATGGTATTTTTTATAGCACGCTGCTTTAAAAAACTAAAATAATGTATTTTACGAACACTGATTGTGAGTTTTCATATCCTATGAGAGCACTTTGTTGGGTCTCATTAACCCTGTTAATAATAACCTTTGGAGGTCATGTCATTCTATTTGCCGCAGTGAAATAAGTTTATTTCAGCAGAATGAAGCCATTATTAGCTTGGCAGAGTCCACTTGTCAGAATTTTATGGAGCAGAACAGAGTTTGGCTTGAAAATTCAATAAATACTGTAATGTGAGAGGAGTTAAATTCTAAGGGCTGAGGGGCACCGCAAGGGGGATTTCTCATTAATGCAATGCTTTACAACCTTCTCTGGTTACTTGTAAAGAGAAAGGTGCTCAGCTGACACTGTTACATAAACCTGGTAAACAAACCTAATGTATTTTGATAAAACAACTGTGACATATAACACATAACTACATGCATAATTAGTCTATTGTTTTGACTTTTCTTTAATTTTCAGTTTTGCTTTATGTATTTTAAAAAAAATACAAAAAACCCCCCACAAATAGCTTAGTTACTGAAGAACATAAATAGCATGGCTGATTTTTATTTGTGTGTTTATAACTGCTGTTATTATAACTGCAAAAGAGACAGTACATTTCCCTGCCCTCAGAATAATTTATTCCAGTGCATGCGACTCATGTTTTAGACCAACCACAGCATGTCCATTGCTCTGACTACTCATGCAGCTATTTATACAGCTACCTAACAAATCTTGTTTTCTTGCAAACTTCTGATTGGTAGCCAGGGGCAATTGCTGGTAGAGGCTTGACAAATGGGGAACTGTGAACCTCACAATTCTACCAGTGAAGTGATAGGTGGGGTGGAGGTAAAATATTTGCGTTATGGGAGTTATAGATATACATGAACAACATTAATAACATTTTATAAAAGAGTTCAGTCATTTTTTACCACAGCTTGTTTTAATTTAAATTTAATAGTGTAACAGTGTGATTAACCATATTTCTGCACTCTTGAGAGGATCTGTCTCTCTCTCCAGTCCATGTTGCATGTGGTTTGCATTAAATTATTGCTGACATGTAAAGTATATGTCAACACTTCGTTTATCACATAGAAGCAATGATGGTCTATAACCATCTATATCTTTATTCCTAGCCTGCAGGGAGTGCATTAAATGTGATGTCAGCGCTTTCTAGGATTTAAATGTGGGATAAAAAAAAAATGGACGGATATATGCTTTGGGCCTGTTCATGCCATTCAGTTTGATGTAATTTTACTGCTAAGCTGAGATCCACATAAATACAACCTACAAACCAACATAAGATAGCCTTTGATAGGGTTTCATGGTATTTCACAGTTTGCACACTGACCTAAAATAGCAGTTACTTTTGGCAACAACATTTGGTCTGTCAAATATTGTGTGAGCTCAAGGAAAGATTAATCCTGCACAGCATGTTTTCTTAACGCGGCTTCACAATTTTCATTGGAACATTTGTACACAAAATTACTGAAGATTCAGAACAAAATGACTGACAAGTGTTAGATTAAAAGTAATGTTTGTTTAAAAAAATTATTTTTTATTTCAAGTTCCAAGTCATTTAATTATAGACTGGATCCAGATTTACACCAAATGAATGTTTTCTGCTCACAAGCAGTGAAAAACAAAGGGATGCTGCATGTGAACACACATGTGAACATACAGCGCTTCCATTATGGATATGAATTATTCTGATTTCCATTAATGGTGTGGGCTGGGATGTGAACGGTGGGTACGCAATGAAAAAATGGGGAGGTATTTAAATAGTATAGTAAGGGCCAGATTAACTAAGCTGCAGGTTTGGAAAAGTGGAGATGTTGCCCATAGCAACCAATCAGATATTAGATGACATTCTCTAGTATGTAAAAAGAAAGTGAGAGCTAGAATCTAATTGGTTGTTATAGGCAACATCTCCACTTTTCCAAACCCGCTGCTTAGTAAATCAGACCCCAAAGGTGTGTTTCAGCCTTTATGTTCAATTCAGACTTTTGCACAGTCTATATTTTACATGGCGACAGTTCAGAATATTAAGGTAGGGTCCACAGTGTGTAAGTTCATGCGTGCAATGTTTTTAACGCGCATGTCCATCATTTTTTGTTTACTGCTTGAATATACATAGTTTTGGTAGATGCAGAGTGTACATAATGCCTATGGATTCATGTTTTCATACTTATAGCATGCTTTATATAAACTATATTATTTTCAATATAAAAATCATTATTAATAATATGCTCTGTTGTGAATGATCTAGGACCGGACTTACACTTAAGAAGCTCTGGTTTTTACAGAATGGACCTACTACGCATGAGAAGTAGATCATTTACACAATCTACGTACCACTTAGTTTCTTAAGAGGAAAGAGGCGCCTCTTTAGCCTCTCACGACAGCCTCTGGGAGTTTTTAAGAAGAGTGGGTGGGGGGAGATTTAATGGAGGTGGAGAGGGTGGGGTATCGAGAAGTCTGTGCATGGGAAGGAAAACACGCACGGGAAGTTAGGGAAGCCCTAGCTCTAAAAACAAAAGGAGGAGGCGCGGGTGGGAGCTTTAAGTAAGGTATGGATAAATGCATATCCGCATCCACTTAAAGCTTTCGCAACTGTGAATACGGTCCCTAGTCACAATGGGCCAGATCTCAAACTAAGTCAGTTACGTAAGTCTCCTGTCAGGCAACATCTGTGCATGCGCGTAAGTACTATCGTCATTACGGGGAAGGTCCTTCACTTACGATGACTCTATCCCCGTCATATAGGCAGGAATAGCCATTTAAATGAAGGGGTCTAGG
>WWET01000047.1:212999-226477 GCA_011038615.1 Limnodynastes dumerilii | reverse complement strand
CTCTCTCTCTCTCTCTCCAATGGGTTGCATTTTTGTAAATGATCTTTTTCGACATCACTAGGAGTTTTCTGTCAAAAAAAATTAAAATTTCAGGTTGTATTTGGAAGAAGATGTGTTTTTCTTAGGATAATGTGCTCCTTAACAGTTTGTTAACTGGAACAATGCAGATTTGATAGCAAAATTCGAAAAAGCATGTGCAAACCCTCCATAGTTGGCAATTTCTTAGCATTTGGAGACTTAATAGTCCTCCAGAAAAGACATATTTTACGGCATTTAATGTTTTGTTGTGTCATCAAGAATAGGCATATGTTATATGTTATAACAGTAGTGTGTCTATTAATGTAAACTGTACCTTCAAATCAAATACATTCACAATAAAAGTGTAATTGTCTCCGATACATTTGGCTTCCAATTCAAGAATGATAGAATTGTGGATCTGTTAAAAATATTTTTGATTTCTCAATGGGATACATTTTGTACAGGGAAACAGCATATTTTCGTTTGAAGTATCTATTAGTTTACGGAACGCTTGGATGACATCCTTAGCTCACCACACATTACTGCTGGTCCCTAGCCTATCATCACATCAAGATCATTTAAAGTGTACCATCGTCTGCTGTGACAGGAAGAGTATTTAAGCTGCAACGAGCAGTCCTTTGTCTTTTTATTTTCCCGACAGTGTAGAGATGTATAAAGCACATTTAGCAGATAGTATGTGTCAAATATAAGTTACATGGTAAATTTTATACAGTATCTTAATGAGAGCTATTTTGTGGCATTGCCATCCATATTCACTTAAATAAATGTCAGTTTTACATATGACTACATAATTCTCCAATACAGTAATTCTCTATTAAATCAGATGGAACTTTTACTAATTTCTCTGCTGTCTTTGTATGGTACATACCCTCCAACTGTACCTATTTAGCAGATATAGTACCATTTTTTAATGGTCTGTACCGTCTAAAAGGGCTCCTGTACCAGATTCTGGCTCAGCAGATCCCTCCACTCTATATTCACCTTCCAGTCCTCCAGCATCTGATCATAGCAGAGCAGCGGGGACAGGCTCCTATAGCTCTTCTATAGTGACAAGACCCTCTCCTGTGAGTTCTTTACTCTTATGATAACGTGTAAAATGATATCTTATACTTTATCATACATGCAAATGAAAGCGGAAGAAAGACACGCCCCCTTCACAGACATGCCCCCTTGGTGTACCTGTTTTCAATAAGCAAATGTAGGAGGGTATATAAAATGCATAATAGCTTGACAAAAATGCATATACATTTGTATGCTATTGTGTATATTATAATATTACATTTGTAATTATCTGTCAAACTATAAATGCGGTATAACTTTTTATGGTACATTTTCATTTTCAGTAAAGTAGCACACCTCATTAATACAGGCTGCCCCAACAAAACTCATTAATGCAAGACTCTGGAATTGAACAACCTAGACTGTGGAAGGTCACCAATTTATGCCTGTAAAGCCATCATTTTAGATTTACAGTCTAATCTATTTATTTTATTGTATCCAGTTTTTAACTGTTCTAACGTTTCTATGTAAACAGATTTGCGACTTCCCTGCAGATCATTGTTCCGTACAGCCACTGATCTATATAGAGACTTAAGGTGGCCTTATTGCTGCGGATCTTAATCAGATTTCCCACGTGGGAGTAGATCAACATGTGACTGCACTTCCCTTTTACGTGGGGACTTTCAGACCTCTGTGCATATGGTTCACACCCAAAGGTCTGGGTGAGGTCCATGGTGTTTAACTAGAATAAGAAACACAAATCACAAAGTTATAGTTTGTCTGCAAAGTATGCTGTTATAATTTGTCCCTTATATTTTATGTTAAGGTCTCTTTATGGCATGTAAGGGCCAATATTTTCCTTCTAATCGCTGTTCTTTATGTGTCACAATCCTTTTGTCAGTACAGCTGACATTTTTAGAAATGTTATGATGTCATTGGGAGAAGTCCTATAGCTTTTACCGTCTGTACTTCCTATGGATTCATAATATAGGGCCTGATCCAGACCTACAATCATGAAGCGCTCATGTGCGTAGCGTATTTACGCCCGCGTACCTCTGATGCACTCCCCTAGACACTCCCCCTGTTCGTACTTACTTTTGCCGTCTTACGCTGAGAAAACCCCACCCTAACTTTTCCACGCGTAGCCGCGGCCATCATGAAGCTCCTTGCGTAGTTACGATGCTTAGCACGCCCATACTGTACAATTTAAATGGCTTTCCCCGCCCTCGGAGCGCAATTACAGATTTCATATGACAGTCACACCCCCTCGAGTGTAGTAACAAAGCTGGCACACTCAAGGCCCATACGCTCAGACTTTTGTAGCGTAACATGAGCCCCGAGCATGTGAAGTAAGTAAAAATGTCCGTTTTTACACGACCATCGTAAAAACGCACCCGAGCGTAGGTCTGGATCAGGCTGTTGTCCCTGTTAAACATTACATCAGTGATAGTATAATACAGAGGTTTTAAGTATTGGATTTTCTACTCTAGCTGGGCATTTGTGGGAATATTTGGAATCAGTGAATAGGACAAAAGGAATAGGACAGGGGCCTTCAAAATAGGAGAAATGAGTGAAAAAACTTTTACACGTGGACCAAGCCTGATGTAATGAAAAGGTGCACACACCATGTTTGCATTCATGGCATTTAGGGACTGCTCACATACATGTTTAAACAGCAGTTTATAATGCAGCTAGAACTTGCCCCCTGCCAATGCGATCTGCCAGCTCATTTCAACTCCCCTTCCAGTAGCCTTTCCATGGTTTTGAAAATGTGCTCACTGTTCTCGCTTTCCTCCATTCTCCAAATGAGGTCATAAATTACACTTTAATTTGAGGGAAAGGTTTGGGAATGATCTTTTTAGATTTTATTACTTACATTGCCTTCAATTTTCCATTTACCTTGGAGGATTTGACATCTACCGTGCAACTAATGTTAAATGTAAATGTACAAATAATGTTGTTATGTTTCACAGCTTGTTTCATTTAAGGAATTAGGCTTTTAACTAGGCCTTATTTCCCTTTATATCTGGCAGTTCATAAATGAATTCCCTATATGTTTAGCAGTAATTATACTGATAAGCTATATCAGGTATGTCAGTAAAGGCAGCATTTTCCATACATTTACTATAAGCAGTGCTGACATACTGTGCCTCATGTTGTGCTCCTTTTGTGTCCTCTTATTGCAAGGATTCCATACAGAACACAGCTTTACAAAATTGCACTTCCAATACCTGAGGCACAACAAACACATTATTTTCTGTGATGAATTACAGATATGTGAAATGGAGTCCTTTATGATTTCAGGGCTCTTGCTTTAATCAAACTATCACTCACTTTCATCACACAGTAGGCTGAGACCTGGCACTGTGACAGTAACTAGTGACACTACAACCTCTCTTCCTGGTCTCCCTCTTCTGCTTTCTGTTTTTTACATACGTTTTCCATCAGCATTTGACCTCTGCGTTCAGAGATGTTTGTATTCAGCATTTTTTTCAAAAGTATATAATGCATACGCACAAAGTGCAATATTTACATCATCCATGCATGCTCTATTGAATATTGTCACCATTTCCTATAATAGCTGTAATATGCTAAGCAAGCGTAAACAGTTTAAATTATTTATGTTACCTGATTTCTTGTGTCCTATTATATATAGTTATATGTTAAAAATTAACAACATGGTCTCAGTCCCACTCAAATTAGCTCTCTCCCCATTAAAACTCAAACCTCAAATGTGACTCACTCATTGAAAAACAGATTCCTTATTACTGATCTCCATTAATAATTGGACCCTCTGATAAAAATGTTACCCCTAATCCTCCCTTTTGTGGCGGATTGCGTGCATATTTTTAGAAAAGGATTAACTGCATATGCGTGGTACCTTTTTCCACGCAAATCACGTAGTATTTACGCACGTAAGTACTTTAGACACGGACTTGTGAATCGCACCTAGGGACATACGTACGGAAGGGCGTGGTTTCTATCCGGAAGTTACATAAAAGTGGGTGGGGGGGAGCATTTAAATGGCCATTTGAGGCTATGGTTAGATAAATAGGCACACACGCACGTAAGTAACCTACATGCGTAACTACACACGTACGTTTAAGAGTGCCTTATGGAGGCGAAAGTTACCGAAAACCTGTCTGGCTGAGGCGAGTGTTATGGGTGTTGCCTTGCTACGGCGTGTTGCTACTTGCTACGAATTCGGTCCCTTAAAAATATTATCTTAATTGTTTCTCTGCACCATCTTCCTTTAAACTGGTACATAGCTCCATCCAACCACAAATCAGTATAGGAGACCTACACCAATCAGTATGTTTGGAAGTTGCTGGTGTCTTTTTCCAGGCTCGTGAAAAAAATAAAGCAAATCATTTATACTTTTTTATTGTCAGGTAACTGACACAGTAAAGAATTGTTGTCAATCTCGATAACCAAAAATTACAACCTGCTGGAGCAACCCTAAATAACAGATACATCAAACTAACACAGAACTACACCTATTCAAATTGTATGTACACACCAACAGGCAATTATCTAGGTAATGATCTATACCACTTTCTCCTGGGCCCTGCATGCACCAATGAAGAAGGGGCTTAATTTCCTATAAAAGGAAAATTACAGTGCGCAGTGCATTGGTAGACATTTAATGACATATTAACCATAATTCAACCCTTAAATAATCTATTGCATAACAGCAGTACCCTAATAGAAGATTCAACATCAGTCTTAGCCATCAAAAGCATTTCTTCCATGCTCCTTAACCAAATGCAAAATGTCATCAGAAGATTGATAATCCACACCCAATCTGCTGCTTCAGTATAGACATTGAATGAGTCTTAACTTAAATGTGCCTTCTTTCTAATAGGCTGTTGTGCAATGCAGCAATATGCCAGGCAGCCATTACTGGCCATTACCCCAAACTGTACCTATTCAGCAGGCACAGACACAATTTTGAGATTTTACACCTTATCATACATGCAAATCAAAGCAGATTAAAGCCACGCCCCTTCACGGAACAAGCCATGCCCTCTTTACAGGCACGCCCCCAGGTGTACCGATTTTCTACAAAAAAATGTTGGAGGGTTTGTTACCTCTTTCCTGGTGTCTACACAGATCTTATACTGCTTACAGCCACACTTTTGTGGTTGGAGTTTGTGTATGTTGATAACAAAATAAACTATTTACATCATTTGTTGAACTTTATTGTTATGTGGACTATTTATTACACATACTACTTATGTTAGTGTTTAATCATGAAATACCTGCACATAATACGTTTCTGATATCTATGTGCCTGACTATACACAATATCAAGGACATGGAGTGTTATATTTCATTGGAGTCAGCTGCAGTTTGTTTTTACATTTTAAAATGTAGCATAGGGAAGCAAAATAATTCTAATATTTGTGATTTACCTTTTCAGTGATTGCTTCGCATTAATTCAACATTAGCTTCATGTTTGCGACTATTAAATATGACAGTTAAATACTTAATGTGAAATGTATTAGCAGTTTGCAACATTGTGAACACAGCAAATGAATGAAACTAACAGTCATATGTCATGCTGTAATCTGTTTTAGATGAATTCATAGGCACGAGGGGAATAAACAAGGCAAATAAACAGTTTACATGCGATAAAACTAGCAAATTGCAAGTAGTATAAAACATAGACACAGTTATGAGACTTAGTGCGGGTGAAGAAGCTAACTTTAAATAAGCTTGTATAAATAACAGAAAAAGCTCTTCTACCACACTCTATTAGGAATGCTATAGGACACACAACTTTACAGGTGTCCACAAAAACACCCTACAAAAAAAACATTGAAAAAAAAAATGCAAAATAGGTAATCTCACCCTGTTTCTATGAACCCCAAAACAGCACATTCAATGAATTGTCCATTATTTAAAACAAAAAACAAAAAACAGCAGAAACAAAATGAAAAGTTTAAATAGAAAAAGTGTTTGAAAACCTATACTACTGGGCTTTTGCTATGTAGCTTTAGACAATGTTAATGTGCATTCAGTTACTTCTGTAGTTATATTGTAGACTGAAGTACAAGGGCAAGTGGAATGTGCCATGGGCTGTGGCAACACGATTTACATGAGCAGAAATCTCTGACTGCGGAATGGGGCAAATACTACATTATACAAATATGCCTTACATTAGTAATACTACTCAGTATGTTTTCTTCAGTTGTCCAATGCACTAGTAATGCATATAGGACAATTTTTATGCCATGGCAGTTTTATTTTGATGGATCTTGTCTTTTATATTTGATTTTATTTAGCCAATAGAAAAATGTCTTATTTGATTATTATCTGTCACTAAATTGTTGCCTTTTGTAGAATTTATTTTTAGACAACAATTTATAAAGTTGTAGCCATTAAAAGTCTGGTTGACCTGTTATTTATTTATTTTTTTAAATCTCCATTAAATATCATTAACATTTGTTGGAATAAATAACACATGTAAAGTGCCAACATACTGAACTCTACACAACTTTACAATTAAAACAAGCCTATTAAGATATATACTGTAGCCCTGCAAGCTTACAATCTATAAGGATTTTTTTTTTAATTATAAGTTAGGTGAAAGTCTAAATAACTCCACACTATTATATCCATATTTCCCATAGCACCAAGTTTGCTATAGTACACCACGGGTTAAAGTCCGTTACAACCTTGTCTGGCAGACATATTCAAATGTTTACTACAGTTATCGAGTCGAATAAGCCAGAACTTCTTTCTCGGAAAAGGGAGAACCCTATGACAAAATGCCTGCATCAACTTTTCTCTGAGCTCCTGTATGTGAATGGAGCAAACCTTTTAAACTTTAAAATATAACTGGTTCGCTAGAGATCCCCAGTGCCTTTGTCATGGCCTAACCTTGATATGTCTCTGCAAGATAGCGCACTCATTAGGACAAAGACATTACTAAACTTTCTCTTGGGAAATACCAGGTTGTAAATGTATTAAAGGGAGAAGCATCGCATCAGGTTCATGTAAAATTATGGCAAATACCTTTGTTCATTTATCTAAGCAAGGACTGTTATTGTGAGATTTAATCGATGAGTGTCTTATGGGCATTCCAGAACTGGCAGTTTTATGATTATATTTTATTATTTTGGAGATGCTGTCATCGTGTAATCTACACTAATACACCATAAGTCAATGTGTTCTTACTAAAGTAGACATGATTACAGTTTCCCCTGATACTTTTTTAGAAAAGGCAATAAACATTTCAAGGCATAGAGTGTATAAATGGCATGAAATAATAGAATGAAAATGAAGCAACAGAACTAACAAATCATAGAGAGTTACAGAATAAAGCATCCTCCCATGTACTTCCTGATATCACACACCCTGATAACATGTTTCTTTTGCATCACAGAACAGGATGTAACTTAGGTGACTGATGGAATTGGTGGGAAATAGATAATACTCAAACAATTTTCCAAGCATACAGTGCATAGACGTGGATGGGAAATCTAGTTTAAAACACTTAGGTTTACATGTCCAAGTTTTTTTTCCCATAGAACTTTCCACTCTGATATAGACAATCAGCTCTGGGTATGATTAAGACAAAATGGCATTAAGTAGTTACTCTCTTGTAAAATCCCTGTAACCATCTATTATTCATGGCTGCCTTGGTTTATATTTGGTGGTCATGTATCATGCAGGTGGCTAATAGAATATCAGAATGGTAGCAGCAATTACAATACATTTTTATTATATTTAATTAGAATGAATAAACATAAAACTGGGTTATATAGGATATTACAATGCATGCAATTGCGCTGATCACAAAATTGTAATGTAGTCCTCTAGGGTTTTTAATATTTAATTTCCAAGTGTGAACATTAATATAAATCCCCTTATCAATGCATTCAGATGCGAAAAGAGTAGAATTGCTATGCACAAACGTCTCAAAGGTTAGACGGGTGTAGGGTTAAGGTAGGATCTTGGATATCTAGCCAAAGTTAGTAGAGTAGGGAGGGGAAGAGAAAGCCCTTGAATGATTGAAAGCCAACATTTCCATTTCCATAATACATAAAAAAAAATCCCTGCTTTCAGAAAAATGATGAGTTATGTGCTATTTATTTTTTGGTTGATATGAAAAAGGATATCACTAAATAACTTATTTCCCTTTAACTGCTAAGCCTGCTATTCAGTATTCTTATTATATTCACAAACAGGCATCTTTCATAGAGATCACAAATCCATATCTTTCAACTCTCTTTTACATAACAGGGTTTGGAAGCAGCTGTCAGAAAAACTATTTGACATATTTCTAATTTGGCTTTATATTCCCCTTGTCTTTGCATTTTTCTACCGGCTCTTCAAAGCAGGAGGCAGATTCCCCAAATGTTCTTGAGAAACGCACAAGACAATCAATGCAAATGTTTTCAAAAGGCGCTGTTAAGGCTGAGTTCTCATGTTAGTTCTTTTTTTTTTATCAGCATATGGTATTGTAGAAATCAAAGCTCTCTGTAATTACAATCTATAAAATTATTTTATTATTATTTTTTGTGGTTGTGGCTAAATTAAATTGACAATCTGTTTTCCCAAATGAAAGTGTAAGCTGCTAGTAATTGAGGCTTTATGGTATGTGTATTATCTCCCCGCCTGCTTAAAAAAATAAATGCACCCTTATAGCACGTCTTTGCTAATAATGCTGACCTTTGTTTTGTAGAGGATATCTGAAGCTAAATTTGTTTATTTTAAGGGGGTGGGGAGATTAAAAGAATTGGGATTTAAGTACAACACAACCACTGTGCATCTGTTCCATGTCTGTGAACTCATTTTTGAAATGGAAAAAAATGCATTTGATCCTTATAGAATAAAGACTTCTACAATAAGTAATCTGCTGTCATTTCACGGTTTATAAAAGAGGTTTCTTTACATTTATATAAAATAAAAGTGTATCAGCAATATTTTTGTTGTACCACTACTAAACTGGCACTTCTAAAACATACACAAACTAAAACTATGTAACTATGTAAGTCAAATGCCCTTTCTGCTAAATGCTTTCTGGTAAATACTGCTAAGCAGTTCAAATTGTGGGGTAAAAAATAATTTGACTGATTGTTTGACCATTCTGTTGGCTTGTCTTTTAGTATATTTATTTATAATACCTGCTGGGATGTATTGTTTCACAAGAACTGGAGAGCCTCAGCTTTGCCTGGCCTGATCTAGTCTATACCTAATTTAAGCGTAAATTGGAATCTAATCATGTCTTTTGTGACTGTACCTAACCTACTATTATTCTACTATTATTGCTTATTTATATAGCACCACAAATTGTCAGCAGCGTTTTATAGAGAACATTAGACATTCACATCAGTGCCTGCCCCTATTGGAGCTACATACTATGGACACATTCATACATACTTACACACACATACTTTATTTATTTGTTTCATTTAAAGGAAAGTGGGCTGCGGTAGTCGGAGAGTCAGGAGGGGCGACAGCCCGCCGTCTATCCTCCTCATAAACATAATCAGACCAAGATAGCCAGCGGAAGTGTGGATTCGAGGCAGAAGCAGCATATTGTACGCCAGCTGTTTCCATAGTACAGTTGTACTGAATTTTGTTGCGTATTTTAGTTATGCTCGGTGGGTGAGAGTCTCGCCAGTGTTGGCCTATAGTAGCTCTGGTGGCAATTAGGATTTGTCCCAAGAGGTATTTATTCTCGCTCGGAAAGGTAGGAGGGAATAGGTGTAATAGAGCTATAGCCGGGTCGGGGGGAATAGAGAGTTTAATTACCTTGGAGGCTAAGGCGAACACCTCCTATAATGGTCTAATCTTGGGGCACGTCCAAAAGATATGCATAATGGGCCTGATTCAGAGATGCGATTGCGAAAAGATCGCAAATATACGCATCTAAGGTTAAGATCTTAGCAGGTTCCAGCCCACTGCATAAAGAGTCACTCCCCTTGCAAACAGCTGTGGATCTTAAACTTAGACCACCATTGACTAGCTCTAACTCTGTGCTGGCAGTTGAGATCTTAAGTGACGTAGTAGCGTATATTTAAGATCCTAAGTGTCAGCCCGCGCCCACTTTCCCTCATTTCCCTGCCTCCCCCCGCCCATTTCCATGCAAATCCTTAAGATCTTAAAGATTCGCAGCACTTAAGATCTTAAGTGCTTGCGATCGATTCACACTTGCGATCTTAGCGAATTTACGCTCCTAACCGCTACGTACATGGCGTTGCACTATTACTACGCATGCGCAGTTTTGCAAATTTTCTAAGATCCTAAATATACGCACCTATATGCCGTGGAAATCGTATCTCTGAATCAGGCCCAATATCCGGAACTAGGGGGATTCATTACTTTACGCCCATTGTTGTCTTTCAAACAACAAATTCGGTTGCTGCCCTGCTTACCACACAATTTATGCGCTGACTCAATTTGTTCCCTGCCACATAAAATTTTTGGTTCAGTTTAGTTAAGGCTGCCTGAGTTCGTTGGAGTAGGTGGGATTGCAACTGGGCCCGAAGATCCTTTAATTTCTGCTTATTGGAGGCGGATGGACAGAGCTGATTGTCCCTTTCCTGCTACCGAAATCTAATTTTCAAGGTCTAGTAGGGTTTTTAGATACTTTGTTTTAAGCCTAGCTCCTACTTGGATGGCTGTGCCCCTAACAACTGCCTTCAGGGGACACCAGTGGGTGGACAAGGATGTCTCTCCTGGGG
This sequence comes from Limnodynastes dumerilii, assembly GCA_011038615.1. Lineage (NCBI taxonomy): Eukaryota > Metazoa > Chordata > Amphibia > Anura > Limnodynastidae > Limnodynastes > Limnodynastes dumerilii. The sequence continues at coordinate 215,741 of WWET01000047.1, read as the reverse complement.
TATTAGTTTGGAGCGATGAGTGGATGGAGTCTTCCAGTGCCTTAAGCGGTTCCGGCGAAGTATGCTTGCAATCTCCACGGTCTAGGGGGAGTTTTAGCTATGTGGAGATCCCATGTCCATATTACTGGGGCATGATCGGACCATGTGATGGGGAGGATTTCCACAGAGGTAGAGTGTTGGAGGGTCCACTTGTCCACCATGACAAGATCTATGCGAGAATAGCTATTGTGGAGAGTTGATTTATTCTGAGGTTAGTCATCACTTTCTGTTAGTGATTAGGGTTAGACTTAGGGTTGAGGAAATGGTTAGACTTAGGGCTATTATAATGCCAAACACAGTAAATGTCTGCATTGTTATAGTCTATTGAAGAGGTGTCGAGGTAACGACCCTGATAGATAAGGTTGATTATTTAACTGTTGACTTTTTAACAATCTCAGTTCCGTATCACAACCTTGAATGGATATATATATATACATATATATATATACATACATATATAGTGTTCCTTTAAGGAGTTCTAATAGAAATAATGTTGCTTTATTGATTAGGAGTCACAGTTACTGATATGACACGTACCACAGTCCCTAGAGCAAGTCCATTTATTGATACATAGCCTTTTTGTACACTTGATGTTACATGATGCTGGCAGACAGGACCGTGTGGTGTTTAGACATTGAAGAGGAGAACAAAAAGCTTTGCAGTGCTTTTAATTCTGGCTGACCTAAAATGCAGATTTTCATGATGAGCCAAGTGTATCATCAATTGAATTGCTCTTAACTCTCAGTAAAAAGTTGTCTTGAATGAATTATAAATGAAGCATTGTGAAAGAAACGGGATCTGTTTATTTGAAAGATCTATGGGAAACACACAGCAATATAAATGAGCAGAGGGAAGAAGGTGAAAGAGCCATCCACATCATTATTTATATTCCTTTAATTTACTTTAGTTATCTCATTCAGTGTTCTCGAATTTCTTATTTCCAACAGCAAAACAGTGGCCCGATTGTCTCATTAAGACCGACCTAAAAACAGTCAAATAAAATAATTTATCAGGCTCTAAAATGGAAGAGAAAGGATTTTGGCGACAGGAACAATATGGCTTTGTGTTTGTCACAGGATCTTTCATTTTAATCATAGTCACATCACAATAGTCCTAACATTGAGGTGCACAGAAATGTCTGAAAGCAAGAGCCATTATGCAGACCATTGTGGCTGCAATACCTGGTAACCATATTAGCAAACAAGTGAACATCAAACTAAGCTACTATAATGTCTTGTGACCTCGTTATATATTGGACTATCTAACATGAAACAAAAATGAAAACATTGTTTAGTTTAAATTGTTGGGATTTACAATCTTGAACTTTCCAAGTAACCATTATAAGTAATCACCTGTATCATCTATTTATTGCTGTTAGGCCACATTCCTGCATTATTTATTATTCCCAGATTATTCATTTAAAAGGGTGACCATTGTGTTCCTTTTCTTTCATAATAATAACAGTTTTATTTCTCATACTTACCAGAGTTATACTCATTATTAATATTATAATTTAAAACTAACAAAATGCCAGGTGAAATGTGATCTAACTGATTGTTCAATATTATTAGAAGAAGCAGAGGGCACAGAAACACACCACTTTAGTGACACTCCTGTATGCCATCACTTCCCTTGGGGCTCTCAAAAGAAATGATTGGAGATCTGGTTTTATAGAGGAATGACATGTATTTAAATGAGGGGTCGGGGGCATGGAAGCCCCGCTAAGACTCGATCTGCGTCCATACGGTAGCCTTCTGGCCCTGAGAGTTTCCAGAATGCACTACCCTCTAAGCTGCGTAACTACAGACCCCCACACGCATGTAAAGCCTGCAGGGGTCTAGATCTGGCCCATTGTTCCTAGATTGCAACAATAGTATCAATAATATATAATATTCCACTGCGGCAGATTGTAGCTAAAAGTAGCAATTATGCTCTTAGAGCACTTATTACATGGAGAGGGAAGACCTAGACATACGCATCAGGGATCTCACCATACCAAAACCAGAGATATTTGTTTTGGAATACACCCAGGAGTATTTTCTATTCATTTTTATTGTTTCTATTATCTATAGAGTTATATCTAAGATTGTTATAGCGCCTGTATCATATTTGTTTTTTGTGTGGTCTGTTGTTGAGGGTCTCACTAACCCTAGACAAGAGCTGCATTTCACCTATTGATATTCTGTAGTGTATTAATATTAATATATTTGTATAAGTGCCAAAATCTTTCAAGCGCCCTAAAACAGGTAATTTGGTCCCTTTTTATATTAAAAAGAGGTAAAACAATATAAAGTATAGGCTGAAATGTTGTTATTGTTATGATTATTATTTAATAATTTCTTTCTTTCTTTATTTTAATGAGAATGTAATAGACTACAACCGTTTGTCAACTGAAGTATTGCCTTTCTTTAACAGCTGCTCAGTAGTCAACAAGCAAAGGTTCAAGTAGTGGTTAGCTGTCTTATAGCATGCAACAGTTGTCTAATTTGTCTAGGCTTCCAGGGGAAGGTATTCCTTGCCACTTGCTTTATCTCTTTGTTCATCATTTACTGCACTTTACATGTAACTGCTCTCCAGTGACTTGACCACAGAAAACTAGCTGTTACAGAAACTATGCATAGTATGGTTTAGAGGTCATCCAAACACCAAACCATGTTACATAATGTTCTGCCAAATCCAAAACTGAGAAATTCTGGCATTCCT
>WWET01000047.1:194436-206633 GCA_011038615.1 Limnodynastes dumerilii | reverse complement strand
AAATGTAAGCATTTTATAGGCTGCTGTAAAAATATAAAGCACTTCTCTTACCTGATCCTCAGCGGCGCGCGGGCTGTCTCCTCTCGGCTTATTGATGTGATGCAGAGACTGCGTCACGCTTCAGTTACTTTCACAAAGAGGGAGGAGTATGGGGGCGCGGGACACACTAACATCTGAAAGGTATCCGAAGAGAGCAGCAGCTGCACTGTGTATATGATTGGCACCTCCAATGTCTCCCAGGAAGAGACCTGCAGCAGGTCTCTTACAAGGGGACAGTGGGGGTGCCGATCATAACATACACAGAGCTGTTGCCATTCTGTGTACTGGATCATTGCTTTCTCTTTTTTTTTTTTTTTTTTTCTTTTTTTTTTTTTTTTTTGCTCAGTTTGTGAGGGGGTAACCCGGCATGTAAATGGAGGCGGGGAGGGGGGGTCTGCTTTTGCCGGCCCCAGGGATTGCCTAATGGTAGCGCCGGCCCTGCTCAAAGGTATTACTGGAGTTGTTACACATTTCTAAATATATTCATCATGTTCTCTGTCAATATTCTGCAGCAATTTGCCATGCTAGCTAGGAGGTGCTTCGCTGCCTAAACTAAAAAAGTTACTGACAGATTTGCAGTCTTGGGGACTGGTTCAAATTTGCTGTTCCCAATGAAAAGCAAACTCTGTTCCAACTGTCATAGCATGTGCTGAAGCATCATCATTATTATGGTAGGTTAAAGAGTCCGGCAGGTATAATAGCAATTGTTTAAACTGTGGTTTTGTCTTTTTGTGTCTCGTAAAATGCTCTCCTCCCTCACTTGCCCTTCAGATGTGTACAATTATTAATCTTGCACATTTAGTGTTTTACATGTGCATGGCAAAATAATACAAACTGACACTATGTCATGTGCCACAGTGACATACATGACATGCTCACTTCCCTGTAAGAATATAACTGAACAGTATGTTCTACTTTAAGAGCTCATATCTGAGGAGTTAAATGTTGGAATTTAGAGGATCTTTAAGCACAGTATATCATTACATTGCTGAAGTAATTCAAGAACATTTTTGCTGCCAAGTCACCTATTCTCCATTAATTGCAACAATGTTTATATAACTTGTATTTTCTACAGCTGGGCTGGAGGAGTTTGAGTCTCTCACACATTTACCCATTGTAACGTAAAGAAAGGCAGTATGTGAATTCTGTGTACAAAAGCAAGCAAGTATTTTCCCTTTGGGTGTAAATTAATTTATACCCCTCTCATTGCAACATGGTTTTGCTCAGGTGTACACTGGGATCAGCCCTACAGAGACAATCCAACAAAATCATTGTCTTACACCGTTCACCACTCATTGGATCAGAACACTTTCTTTTACACTTTCATGTGATATATCAGCATGAATATAGTTCTTAAAGTGAAAAGTAAAATTACATCAATTCCAATAATGTTTATTTGAATTAAACAAATCTATAATTAGATGTCTAGACTCAGTGAAGTAGATGAACTAGGCCAATGTCAGCAATGTTAACGTTTCATCAGCAATGTTGCAACAAGCACATATGCTTCATTTTGTATCTGACACATATAGCAGCATTCAATAAATGTAAGGTGTGAAACTTTTTAGTATACCAATATTTTGTGTATATGGGGCTGGATCCTAATTTTTTCTAAGCGGGCGATGGCTAGGATTGAAAAATGACCCCTTTCTGGAAACTGCAATACCAGGACGGGTTTATGGATTCAGATCTGTCCTGGTAAGTATGAGGCAGGACAAAAAGCAGAAGAGCTTCCGTACTGTGGGAGATAAACCTGGAACACTAGGCTTCTATTGGATTTCTTCTCCTGTCTTATTTGGTCTCAATGTTGGCTCTGTGCCATAAGTGTTCTAGAGGCAAATCACGCCTAAATGAATACCTTCTTAATGACAAAGAGCCGGATCAGAATAAAGATTTTCTGCTTACTATATACGTTATGTGCAGAAGTTAGTCTCTGCATGGGGGAATAGCCCAACCACCATGCGTTTGAGGCATTTAAACTGGACAGTAAGGGCTTCGCTAATCCCTTACATACAATTCAGTATTGCGCGCACACAAAGATGCATGCAGAACACTTAAGAGCCACGGAAATGGAGGGCAAAATTCCATATCTTAGCCTTTAGCACTTTATTCTGGATCAGGCCCAAATAAAATAAAGTTTAGGATTATTTAAGATGGTTCTTCAAATAAAAGGCTGCAGCTGTAGAATAATATTTGCAATTTGAACAAAATATGACTTTAAATCTATAATCTATTTATAATTTGCATTGCTGGCCCTATAGTGAGTTTCAGTGGGGATCTGGTGATGTAACACTGATCTCACTGCTTTTGCTGAAAAGATCAGAGTAGGGGTCTTTTTTTCAAGTGATGACTATGCCCATTTAAAAAAAAAAAAATATATCAAATACCTCAGACGAATACCATTTTTTTATTTTGCTTTTTATGCTTTAACTTTAATGCATATGATTATTTTTGGCAAATACAAGAACATGGAGTGCAGATCTGTGGAGAGATTTTCCCCTATATAGTCACACATACAAAAAAAATAAAAAATAGGCACTTTCATTTTTTTATATGCAAAGCCACTGATGTGCTATTGTAAGCTGTGTATTTACTGCACAAGTGCGAGTGTGTGAGTGCTGAACACAGTTTTTTTTTCCTCCAGCAGCAAGGTGTAATAAAGCTTAAAAAAGTCTGTGTTGTAATTCTTCAGTTCCTAAATCATGCAGATGGCACTCTCTTCCAACGTGCTGCGATATTGTGCCCTTGACAATCCTCCAAATCCTGTGTATGGTGGATCCATCAATTGGATGCTGCTAATTTGAATTAGGCACATTATTTTTCTTAATGCCACTTATCTATTCCAGCGTGGTAATGTGTTACATTAATCGTACTGTGTTTATCTGCAAAGCTTCACTACTTATCTCGGTGCCACAAACTTTTTAGTGTTATATACTGATTTATATGATTAGGGGCATTTTACGCACCATAAATTATTTGCTGAATTACAGCAAATAAACATTGCTAAACATGTTATCACCTAAATTTAGCAATGTAGCAATTTGCATAAAATGCAATAAATATGACTTTTATACATATTACATTGTGATGTCAGGCACAGGATATATAATATCTCTATGTCAAGGAAGGTAGCAAGTGAAAATGCCCCCAGATCATACTATGAGGAATTTCACATATTTGTGTTACCTTTCTCCCATGTCCATTTGTAAATCCAGTAACAAGCACTGCATTAAGTAAAAAAAAGAAAAAAACACATTGTGCCAGTACAAATAAAAATAACATTGATGACATAAGTAAAGCTTTCTTATAATGTTTTAAGCTTACAAAGAAACATAGAAAGTGATGGCAGATAAGAGCCACATGGCCCATCCAGTCTACCCAGTTGTTTATTTAAAACTATACTGACCCTAGACTCTATTTACCTTCAATTTAGTTTGAGATATAGGATATTATTATATTTATCCCAAGCATGATTAAACTGTTCAACTGTGTTAGAATCAACCACCCCAGATGGGAGGCTATTCCACTTATCTATCACCCTTTCAGTGAACTATTTTTTCTGCACATTTCCTCTGTATCTACCACCCTCCAGTTTAAATGCATGACCCTGTGTTCTATTACAACTCTTGTTTCTAATGTAGTGCCATTAAGGATATATTGAGCTTTTGAATTTTTGTGTCCCAAGTGCATGATTTTGCATTTTTTGGCATTAAACTGCAGTTGCCACACTCTTGACCAGTCTACTTAGATCATTCCTCATTTTGTGTACCCCTCCTGGCATGTCTACTCTGTTATATATCTTTGTATCATCTGCAAAAAGGCATATTTTCCCCTCGATACCACAGGCAATATCACCAATAAAGAAATTAAATAGCACTGGTCCAAGTACAGAACCCTGGGGTACTCCACTGGTTACCTTACCATCCCCAGAAGAGATTCCATTTACTACAACCCTCTGCTGTCTGTCCTGTAACCAAGATTGTATCCATGCAACTATCTTCAAGTCCCAAAGTTTCCAGCTTATTTAACAGTCTGCGATGTGGCATAGTGTCAAAAGCTTGACTAAAATCTAGATAAGCTATGCCTTCAGACCCCCCCTTATCTAATACTTTACTGACCCAGTCAAAAAATTAAATAAGATTAGTTTGACATGATCTTCCCCCAGTGAATGTAATTTACTAGATTTAAGATACTGTACAATGTGTTCCATTAACAGTGTTTCCATTAATTTCCCTACTACTGATGGTAGACTCACTGGTCAGAAGTTTGCCGTTTCTTCCCTACTGCCACTTTTATGCAAAGGAACTACATTTGCTATTTTCCAGTCCTCTGGAATCACCCCAGTAATTAGTGACTAGTTGAATAATTTAGTTAATGGTTTGCCAGCACCTAAGCTCTTTTAGTATCCTAGGATCTAAACCTTCCTTTACATACATTAATACACCTCCTCCAATTTTTCCTACTTTGTCTCTCCTAAATAAATTATATCCTGGTATAGCTAGGTCCCAGTCATGCACCATGATTCCGTGATTCCCACAATATCCATATTTTCCCTTGCCATTATTGCAATTAGTTCAAGGATTTTTTTCCCTAAGCTCCTAGCATTTGCACACATTGCTTTGAGAGGTTGCATTATGAATCTCCTATTCTTCTGTTTATTATTATTGCTAGATATGTTTATATTGTTTTTTCTGTTTTCCTATCCCTTAGTTGCTGCGGCTATGCTAGCTGTCATTATTGACTGGCCACACAACGCTTCTTGGTAGGGGGAGCATCTATTTTCATTATTTGCATCACTGCCCCTTTCCTCTAGTTTAAATGGTTTAAAACAAAACATTTAAACTGCTCACTGCCATCCCTTCTATACAGGTTTCTGTTTTGCCAGATGGCATGGCTATGTTTTATGAACCTAAATCTTTCCTCATGACACCACTTCCTAAGCCACAGATTGAAGTCACTAATGCGCATCATTCTACCTTCTTCAGATCAGTGTACTGGCAGCACTTCAGAAAAAGTAACAGCATTTCCCAACTTTCTAAATTCATCTATAACAGCCACAACTCTAGCATTGGCCAAGTCATTTATCCCAAGGTGGATAATGACGTCAACCTCCCTTTCCTTGCTTGCTGTCTTTATAATATTTAAAATGCGCTTTTTATCCCGTGGAGCTGTAGCTCCCGGCAACTACTTCACTGGATTCCTAATTTCAGGACCTTTATCCAGCTGGATTCCCCTAACAATAAAATCCCCCACAAGAAGTGCAGTCCTTCTCAGGGATTCCCTATTCCTGCCATCAGGTTTGCTCAACACCTCATGTTCTACATTATCTGCTGTAATGCACTTCAGCCCTCCAAATGCTGCATATGAGTTCTGCAAGGGCACAGCTTGTGCAATGTGTCCTTGCGCAACTGGAACCTTCTTACAAGCATTCCTCACCATAGTCCACCCAGTACGCCTCCTAGGAACTCTCTGAGGCAATGGTGGCATCAAGGAAACAGACATCCTGCAGAGCTCACCTTGCATTCTAGCTATCTCATCCCGCAAAAAAGACATCTTCTGACAAATTGGACAACTGAGTTTCCAAATAGTTTCCCGCAAAAAACAAAAGGATCACAACCACTGCAATGCACAAGACCAGACATTGTAGAAGCAAACTTCACTACATGAACAGATCACACAGATAATATAAATGGGCCCAAATTCAGCCCAAATCCTGTAAAATCAGTGCTTAGAAAATCAGGCAGTTAAAAGCAGGCAGGTTTACACCTTTGCAGGTGTAAACTATACCCCCCTTTAAATAACAGGCAGTGAACTAATCAATTACCACAGCCAAAGCAATTAGCACAGCTGACCAATTATCTAAGAAGCGGAAAAAAACGAATACTTTTAAAGCTTACCCAGAGAAATTATACAAAATAACACAAACAATAAAAAATAATATGCTACAAACCTAATCTGAAACACAGAAATTAAAAACACAAAACACTAAATTACCATAAGGTAAATATAAAATAAAAGAAGAATACTTCACAACTGCACAGGTGATATGTGCTTATACTAGGCCCACTCAGATGAGGTTATCTATTTGCTTTATCAGCAAATGGGCGTAGAGAGGAGGGATTACACCCCTGTTAACTGGGCAGGGAAGATGGATGAGTGAGGTGTTTTTCTGCACCTTATTTAGTAAGAGCAAAATAAGGTAAATACTTACAGAAAGTGGAAAGTAATTTTTTTCACGGGGGTCACACTTTATTGTACACCATAAAAGCTATGGAATTAATTCTATTAAGGAGGGCTGCATTCAGATTTGGTTTGCTTGATTTCCAATTTTTGGCAATCAGTGATTTTGCAGCATTGTATAAATATGATAATTAGTTGAGCTGCATTCTTGTCTGTGTCAGGGAGCGGAAGATTAGGATGAGAGAGAATATGACCACCAGATGTAAAGATTTGAACCAGAATCATGATAACATCTCCAACAGATAGGTGAAGCCTGTGGTTATATATGATGTATCTTCTTGTGGATTATGTAGATAGATTGTTGTGGATATTGCTACACTGATCAATGCTTTAGCTATAACGTCTTAGATAGATTCCCATTCCTCCTTATCCAGGGCATGTCCCAGGCCTTATACCCCAGTGGTTTCAACCAATTTATAAGCTTCGGATATTTGATATTGAGTGATATATTTTTAAGATCATTCCTTTGCACTTAGTTAAAGCAAAGTGATTCAAAATGGGTGCACTCCAGAAGTATTTTTGCCCTTGTTTGAGATGACCCATTGTATGCATGAGCCTTATAATCTGTATGAGGTCATTTTGGAGGAGGTATTTTCTTTTATATGCTGAAATGACTTGGATAGAGTCATCTAGGACATGTATACGCTGGCGAGTGTGAGTTCATGGGGACCTATTTTACCTTTGAGAAGAATGGATCGACCCTCAGGATTAGGCTTTTAGATGACAAATAGAACAAAAATATATATTTTGTGCTAAACTTTATTTTTTCTTTTGAAAATGAGTTTATTATGCTCTTGTTTACATATCAAGCCATTTTCTTTACAAAGGTATCATATATTAATTTTGAACACAATACATTTTTCAGCAAAAAAGTACAGTTTTTGTAGCTGTCAAAAGCACCCAAAGAGACCAATGAGAATTGATATCCCTGTCATACTCTCTATATAAAAAGACTAGAGAGTAAGAGTAAAACAGTAAATTTACACATGGGACACAACAGTAAAATTTTCTCCTTTAATAACTCTAATATTGAAGGCAGCACCTGATATCATGAATATCTCTACCATTATTGTGTTACAAATTATTTTCTTTAAATGCTAGCTGCTCGACCATATTCAGCTGTCCTTCGCATGATAGCCAAAGTAACTATACTGTAATTAATAGGGAATATTGCTAAATGCATTTTTATCGAAATGCAAGTGTTTAAATTATTTAACATAGACTTACATTGATTTGACAGGGCCAACTGTAGTCTAGCTTATCAGATAATTAGGTTGTGCAAACATGGGATGCTTCTGGGCTGCAATGATACAATTAAAATAATATATCTGTGCACAGATCTGCAGAACTGAGCAAGAGTTTGGATGAGGAAATTAACCTCATTAAAAATAAAGATATTTTACTGAAATTATAGATAGTCAGTTAAAAAGCCCCATGCTGGAGTCAGTAGGTGAGTATAATGTATTATTGATTCGACATTATCTGGTATTCATGGTCTTGGCTCTAAATTCTAAGTAGTGGTTGAGCATTACCTGTTATACATCTATATAAATTATCAGCTACTTATTTACGGTTACTATTCCAATTTGCGCTTGTCACCTTGCAATTTCCAAGAAAACTTTTCTGCTTCTAAGGAGCATAAAAATGTATATTACACCCATTACCCTGCTTATAGCACCATGATCCTCTTACCTTTCACCATACCATAACCCCCAACATAGGGTGAATGGAAGTAGCAACAGGAAAGAAGGTGGAAAACAAGACAGAAATGGGCATGGTCATGGATAATTAAGAGGTATGTCTAAATCTAGTGGTGTGTCCAGCACGATAATACTGCTATGCAGCCCCTTAATGCTTTCCTCTCTGCTTAGAATTTCTGTGCGTTTTTGGAAGATCTTTGCTCTACATATGACAAAACCCATTTTCAGCACTTTTACGAGGTATGCCAAACTGATCCTGATCTTGCCATTTGTCTCTTTAACCTAAAGAGCCTAATAACATCTGGTTTCCTATGTCTGGTTTAAAGACACACATGCCTTTCAGTAACCTTCAAAAGGCTACATAGTAAAGTATCTCAAGATATTCCTATACTGCCTCATTCATTCTAGTCTACTGTCTCCTTTCTCCCTTTACCCACATTTAACCACCCCACAACATTAATAATTAATCATCAGTCTACCAACACTACCTTTAAATACATGTGTGCCAGAGGACTAATATTTACCACATTATGTCCTGTATTTGGAGAATAGAAGTTTCTCTGCACAGAACGCGCCCTGTCATCCATATACCCCCCATCCCTTACTGCTAATAAACAAATAATGGATTAATGTTTATTGCTTATTAACTAATCCCATGATTTGAATGTGTCCACTTATCTTAAATTCTTCACTCTTTATTTTTCTGCTGACTTCTGCTCTGGTGACTTACTGCAGTAATCATGGCCTTTCTTAGAAGATCCTAAGCTTTTGAATACCTAAAGTCTAGGCCCTGTTGTATTCAAAAGCAGAGCAGACTACCTGTAGTCCATCAATGGACAGGAAGGAATATCTCTAAATATGTCATTACCAAATACATATGTTTTCTGTCTTCTTTAAACCTTGTGTTTTAGATAAAATAATATTCTAACTACGATACATCAAAAAAAATGTTTCAGTTCACATGGCAGGCAAGATATTGGAGTTCCTATGTCCTTTATTTTAAATCAATGTGCTAGCTTACTGAATGTGTCTTAGAGCAGCTGTATACTTCATTAAAGAAAGTTGGAGTCAGAAATAAAGTCTCAGAGAGAGAATATTTGAAGCCTTGCAACACAGCAAATGTTTCCTTTCTGCTTTTCTTTTTAGGGTAAACTATAAGCAGTTGATCTTTAGATCCTTCCTCCCTTACTACTCTCACCCTCTTATTAAGCAAAAAAATAAATGAAATGAAAAAGAAATCTTATTTTAGATATAGCTGTGACGAAATTTCCTGCATTTTACCTGACAAATGAAGCAGCTAATACTTTATAGCTGGCTGAAGTAAATAAGGGTCAGCTGTCATAGTATTGCAATGCTGAGCAAACAGCACTAGACCTGTGTTTGCCATTTTCCATTTTTACAACCCATTTCCTAAATATAATTTTACACTCTAGATCCTTCATGTATTATTAATACATAAACTACAAGCGTTTTAGTTTAATACGGATTAGAAGTGTTAATATTTCAATTAATGGACATGCTCTACTTCCCCTTCCCTCTGTTATTCTGCATGGGATCACTTGTCTGTTCATTTAAGGCCCTCTGTGCTTGCCTTAAAGTTTGAAAATCAGCTTTACATGTGAAGATACCAAATAATTCATATTCTTTCTGCAGTCATTAAACTTTGAAAAGGAGCAGTGAAGTGCTTTGAAGCAGAATATCCTCTTGTGAAATGAGTGAATATGACATGGTTAGGTAATGTTCCACTGAGATGAAGGGGTGGGCACATCTCAAACCTTTTACATTCAAGAGGCTTTATGTTTTTCATTTGCTACTAGATGGAGGATTAGAACCGGATTATCTTGCAAGTCTCTATTTTCATTCAGGTAGATTTAGCCCATCTAGATTACAAACATGTGGAAAACTAAAGGCTTGGAGTCATGGTCACAAGTAGTTGTCATATTGTTTCTGTATGTCTCAATACACTGTTTTTACATTATTCATAGCTTATTATTAAATTAGTGGTGGACAGCAAATGGTCTTCAGCATTGACTGAGCACATTGCATTTTGTCAGGTTAGTCCATATAGGAGAACAATAGAAAATCTTAGCCATGGTCATTTCTATGGTAGGATTGCAGGTAATGCTGGTTTATAGTCATTTCTGTAATAGTCTCTTAGTGCATCACTAGTGTAGTTAAATTGCTGTATGAGAAATTTTGGCACTCTTGGTAAATTTGGGCCTGATCCAGAGGTACGCTGTGCTATACTTCGTAAGTACGGCCATCGTAGCTCTGGTGCACCCCCCCCCCTTCCCGACAGTCCCCCTGTCCCGGCGTACTTACCCACTGTTACGCCGGCTGAAGGCTACCGGTGTAACAGTGGGTAATTATGCCGGGAATCTATTTGTAACGGTGCTGGATTCCCGATCCAGGGCACCCTGATAATAGATTACGCCGGGCAACATCTGTCTGGATCTGCTACTTTGTCTCTAATGATGTCTTACCAAACAAGCTTAAATTAACACTAATGATTTAAATACAAGAATGGCCTGTCTAAAAATCCAAAAGTGTAGTGTCTTGCAATAACGTGTTCAGCATAATAGAATGGTTACCCTTTCTTAAAAGTGCCAAATTTGTATTTCTTATGTAACACATTTCTGACTTTCTCTTCTAGGTTTATACTCCTCATCTCTTTTTTCTAAGCCGCAGACATGGGTACATGCATTGCCAATAAATTGCACTGCCAGATCGCCATAGCATCTTAATTTCCATGTGTACGAGGGCAGATTGCTTCCTTCGCACTCATGGAACTTCCGATACCAGGGCCTAGGATCCAGATACATAATGAAATCGAATTGAGTATTTATGCGGTTTTCTGTACCATGCAATAGTAAAATGTCTGTTTGCAGAGCTCTTGATCAGCTCCGATGTGCTTAATTTTCACTTCTCCAAAGGGAGGTTCAAATTTAGTTTTTGTCACTTAGCAGGAAAATTGTATAGGATACTGGGACTAGCCAAGTTCATGTCACTTGTATCCAGTTGCTCTGAATTCTGATTTAGAGGGAGAACTATGTATATGTATAAAACTTGTGCAAAGTACAAAGAAAAAAAAAATGATGTATTATTATATTATAGCATGCATAAAAAGAACAAGTAAATATCAGTGTTCAAAATTGAATTTGAAAAGAATTTTATGAGTGGGTTATATTCAAGGGATGACACTCGTTTGATAAATTGCACATTTTATATTTTTTATAAGTCTAAAATGACAGATTTATCATTTCATTGGGAAATGATCCTATACATTTTCTATCAATAATTGATATCAATAATTCATCCCCAATTTATATACATGTAGCTTGTGTGCAGAATGATCTTAAAAACCATCACCTGTCAGTTAATTTATACAGTTATCACTAGCTGGTATTGTGGTACCTGTACATGAGTGAAAAGGCATGACAGGCATAAACATATTTTACACACATTTATTGCAAGCATTTTTACTTTTGCCAGCAGTCTATTGTTGATTTCTACAATGTCTTTACTCATACTAAATGCATTTGGCTGTATAAAAAATCCAGTACCAGCAATATGGTTTCAAGTATACAAAATGCAAGAGCAGTTATAGTAATATTTACATATCATTGTATTATATCACGGTTCAGTATAGTCAGTTGAGGGTATTTTCAGCATTTTTATTTCCATCTACTGTAGTATATGCTGACATGAATATGTAAGTGAATGGTCTCTTATGATTTTTCTTTGCTGTTGTTTCAGTCCTCAGTGTAATGAATAAATCTATAGAATGTGAAACCCGGTGGGCAGCAATAGGAGGCTGTCATTGCCTGGCTTGTTGGACTGTCAGTAACATTACTTCCTTATTGATGCCATTCACTTCTTGGGAAGTTTCCCACGTTAATGTCAGGCCCTGCTTAATGAAGTGTGCTGTAAAGTTTTTGTTGGCTTGCATGCTACACTGTGTCTGGGGAAGTTATAAATAGTTGCCAGTTCACATTCAGGAATGCCCTTATGTTAATAGGCAGACTCATGACAATAGTAATTGTGTTCACCACCAGAGAACCTAGCAGCTGTGGTCTGGATGTGAGCAAGAGAGTCAGCAATATTAAGCACTGCAGCCATTTGTGTCAGGCTATACTTGTTTACATTATGTAGCAAAATATTACAATCTATTGCCTTCATTTTCTTATGAATGAAGTTACATTTAATTCTTGTTGTTTT
>WWET01000047.1:169810-188772 GCA_011038615.1 Limnodynastes dumerilii | reverse complement strand
TCTTCCAGCCCCCGACCCCCCCCCCTGTTTTTAGGTACCTTATGGCATTTACAAGTGCCATAGGGCTACCTTATTGCTCCGTACAATGTCCTCGCTTCCCACTCACCCTCCCCAGCTAATCCTAATACCTCCCCCCTCCCACTTTTTTCTAAACACACCCCGAGGCGGCATAATGCTGTCTCTTTCTACGGATAGCGCCTATGCTATCTACGTGCCGATCGCAGTAGGTTATTTCGGACACATACACACTTAAGAAGCCGCAGCTTCTTAAATGTGAATCAGGTCCAATATTATTATCTAAAATGTCCCATGTTATACACACAAAATGGAAGTAGCTCAGATCAATTTATAGGTAAACATGTCCCATATTATGTCAATTTCCATGCTGGAAATAATGAGCATGAAAATAATAGTTATTATAATTATATAAGAATACATGAACTTACATATGTACAGGGCAAATTCTCCGGACACACACATGTAATAATCTGTTAGATTAGTTATTATATATATATATATATATAACAAATAACTAAGAATACTTACGTAAAAACAAAACCGAAATATTCATTATATATAAGAGATATATTCTGCACTTGATTTTGGTTGATTGAGGAAGATAACATAACTTCTGTTATGTGACTGTACAGCTTCACACTTCCACATTCATGCTTCATACAATTCACTCTTGTTCCCCATTCATTTCTTTCGATATTTCCCAATGCAGGATGTGTTGTTTTTGCATTTAGGCCTATAGTGCCCCCAATAATACAATGATGAAAGTCTGACAGTAGTGCTTTAAAACAAATCCATTAACCCATTTAATCCATTAAAATAAAACTGAACTAAAACAAAATGAAAAAAATAATCTGTTGTGCTGTTTTTAGTTCACTTCTTATTGGTAATATGCAGATAATATGCAGTATACTTGGGATTTGCTTTGTGATATTGGGCTCCAAACAAGCTGAATTTGTCCACTTGTTTGGAAAGCGACTATTGTACTGTTGCTATTAGTTGTTAATTTATTATAAATGAAAGTGTTATGTTAAAAGGTGAGATCCATGAAACTATATTAATACTTAATCAAGCATAACGTTTAAACAACATTTAAATATCATTTGTGCTCTCTAACTAAATAACAGTGTGTTCACTTTCAGCAAGTAATCATGAAACAGTAATTTACATTCAATATAAGACTCTATTTGTGTAATATGTGGCCAGTACTAGCTTGCTTAGTAAACTGTGTGTGGCATCTATGCCAAAAGAAGGACAGGTTCAAAGGCACATGTTTCTTTCATCACAAACTCAGGCACATAGCCACAACAAGTGGTAAAGATCCAACAGGTGGATGGCACTGCTAAGTAGAGCGACAGGTGGCCAGTAACCAAATAGAATGTTGTGTGGCGTCTGCAATCAATCACTGTGATTCTGCACTTCAAGGCAAACCTAAATAAAATCCATAGTAGGCTGAGAAACTTTACCAGCTCTCTTGCCTGCGCTACCTCTGGGACAAAACACAACAAATGGATGCACTTGACACCTGCCTTACATGTATATGTACATATTAGATTGGGGCTGGGGTTGACTGGTGTGGGGAACGGGAAGTTGGAAAAATGTTGTATCACTGTGTTAGTAAACTAGCTAGATATATTTATGATATTTACTGGAAACAGTATATGGGACTGATCCAGAGTTTGGGAGTAAGGGCAAGACAGGTGCCATTGTGCAGCTCGGCTAAACCATCTTGCAATGTAAATGGTGCTAATTAATTTAAAATCTTTTGCATGCAGAGAAAAACTTTTGCACATGGAACATGTTTAATCTATAAAATAGAGTTAATTTAGGAAACATCACTTCTTAATTCTAATTCTGTTTTCACTGTTCAAATCCTTGCATGTCAACATGGGTTTGCCCAGGTGTATTAAATATATATATTTATTACATTATTCATTCCACATTAACAAAAATTGTTTGACACAGATGAAAATCCAATTCTTATCATAGTTATGGTCAGTATCAACAACACCTGTGACAGCTTTGCTTTCTTTCCACAGGTAATAGAATTCGATGATGGATCTGGTTCCGTGCTAAGAATACAACCTTTACGAACACCAAGAGATGAGGCAATATATGAATGTGTTGCATCTAACAATGTTGGAGAAGTTAGTGTGACTACCAGGCTCATAGTATTACGGGGTAAGATGTTGCCTGTGTTCTAGAATTAGAGTGTGCAGTATTTCCATCCATTATTTTGGTCTTCAAAGAAGGCTATAAAACATGGTTTAATGCAAAATACATTGATCATGCCAGAACTGTGAGTTTACAAGGCTTACAAATGTGAAACCAAACTGTGCTTTGTAAATATTTATGGTTTATGTTTAACACAACAACAGCAAAATTTGGGGAAAATATCCTAATTTCAGATGGCTACTTGCTTTAAAATATCACAAACTAATGATAAAGCTATACTCATGCTGATATCATCTTATTTATAGAGCTTTCAACAGACCATACAATGGATTGCAGTGGTCACACTGTGTACCTAGTATAAAGCGGTTATCAAGCTAAGAGCCCTGTAGCAGTAATGTATTTATTTACTGCGACCATCAAGCCAGTGGTGTGCAAGAATACACACTGTCAATCACTGTGCTCAAAGTCTCACTGAAATAGATATGAAAGTTTATTGATTCATGTTGCTGGGTTTCCCTACTGTTTCTTTTTGGTTCTTTAAGACTCAGCAATGTATTATACTTCATAACACACTATACTGCTAACTTTCTTTATAATGTGTGATGAAACACAATACATTGCAGTGTCTTGGAGAGACAGGAGACCTGCTTGGTACTGCCAAATAAACCTGTCACATCCGTTACTCTGCAGGCTAGGAGTAAGTAGATCAATAGTGTAAAGCCTCAGAGGCTTTGCCCACCTACACTCAGCACTTAACAGGTAGGTAAGTGTGACTAAGAAATAAAATACTTTTATTGGGTGCCAGAAAGTCTTAGGGAATAAAAAGAGAAATCTTTAACTCTTGGAGCCTTTCTAACAAGCTGTGAGATTCTTTTTTTTTAATCTGTGCTTTTGTTTATATTTCATGTCATATTTTGATTCCTGAAAGCCTGAAAGATCATTAATGAGTTTTGCCAATAGATAAAGTTCCTTTTGTAGTCCTAGACTTATTGTGCTTATTTTTCCAGATACACTTTGATTAACAATGATTAGTGCAAATATGTCCCTATAACTATGTAACTCCATTTAGCACCCATAAGAAACAAGATGTGACTTGTATAGACTGGAAAAAAACATTGCTGTCAAGTGCGATTAGCACTGTCATAGCATGGTATTTTCATAAAACAACATGCTGAAAAGAAGCTGTAAATGTCGTTATTTATAGTGCCAAGCTTTAAAAGCTTCTATCTTACATTGATGGCATTTAAAGTCTATGGTCGTCAATTCAGTGCATTTAGGGGCCAATTGACAATAATAACATCCATTGATCAGTCAGTGGTTTGGTTTTTAAAAGTAGATAATGGCATGATACCACAGATTGTTCTGTTTATAAAGTATATTTTGCATCTGTAGAATTGTTCTTGAATTCACATTTCAGTAAAGGAAGCACTGTACCTACGTGCGCACATTTATACACGGGGTACAGTGTTGAGAGTCCAAAAGGAAGACAAATGAAATTATATGCTCCTCAGTAAAAACAGGTATTAGAAGTACAGCTTCAATATTTGCAGCATACAATTCATTGTATAAAAATGATTTAAGCAAACAGTAGCATTGACAATTTGTAACCTTTTGACCAGAATTACCATGTTTATTACAGCCCTATTTTTATAAATGCTGCTTTTTTGAAGATGAACACAGTTACGCCTGCTGGGAAAATAGCAGTTTGCCGATTATTCTATAGAGTCATCTCTGCTGGTGAGCTAGACTTCATATATAGAGTGCAGCTGAGTGACGATAACACAAAGAAGCTTTTTTCTGTTGTAAATGACTGCAATAAATAAGAATGCATTTGGAGAATAGGAAGCCTACTAGGTTTCGAGTGCTTTTTACTTGCAGTCATTCACAACAGAATCAGTTTTACAGTTTATTAAAATTATTTAACAAACTTTTACTTACTGAACAAATGACACTAAAGTGGCACAATAATGCAGGCAGTGGAAGCAATCAGCTTTCTTTACCACCAGACTTAACGATTATACTTTCTGCAGACATACAGTACATGCTGAACTGTGAATTGTACTTGTTCATGCTTGTAGAACAGATTTGTTTTAGTCTTTACACCATTAGATGGAGTGTAGATTCTACCTTGACTCAGTTTATCATTTAGCTGCCAGAGTCTGATTGCTTAAGACAGCACTTGGAACTCAGTTCTTTTCCTGCAGCTGCTAGCAATGTATTTTAATACATAGACCAAGTGTCCAGCACTGTCATAAGCTGCCAGCCTCTGACAGCTAAGAGCTTCTTAGGTGAATGTTAGGCTGCTGCCATGGGCTCCTTTCTCCTCAGGGCCTGTAGCAGCTGCACCCACTGCTACCACAGTAGTTAGGCCACTGGCAATGTTTGTACTGTAGCAAAATATTCCACCACCCAGTAGAGTGAATTACTTGAATTGTATATGATACACGTTAGCTATACTTTACCATGAAGACAACCCACCCTGGACACTGAGAGCCCGATTCAATTCAAAGTGAAGCCTGCGTTATTTTGGTTGCAAAACTAACTATAGCTGGCTATCACAGTGGCCAAAATTGGCGTATTTTTATACACACCTCTGTGTGGTGCATATCAAAATCTGCGATAAAAATTAGCTTCACAAATAAAATAATGTGGGCTTCGCTTTGGATTGAATCGGACCATTACAATGTTTAAACTGCAAATCTGTTGACTAGATCTGACACATTTATGTTATCCAAATTTACAATGGGGCTTTAGCGATTATGGACCTTTGAGCTCCGACTGATGACACATTAGAGATTAGAAGCTTGCTTCTCCCCTCACTTGAGTTACAAAAGCAGGACCATACCTTAATATTTGCGCACCGTCCCCATATGAACTGGGAAGGCTGCAAATTTATAGATAACATGTAAAGCAATTACTGTATAATTGCATACTTTCCTCCTCCCACATAGTGGAAACATTTCAGCTTTCTGCCCTGACCCGTTCCGCTGTTGGAATTGGTAACAGGACGAAACGCTGGCTAGCAAAACTAGATTCACCCTGGCAATTCAGTGCTAGTGCATTTTCCAATACTAGAAATCATAAAAACACCTTGTAGTAAAGCAGGGTACACACTGAGGTTTTCATGACAATCTGACATCTTTTCAAATCTATAGCCCCAACCTGCTTAGCAATGTCCCCTGTACACACTGCTCTCTAGTTTCCTGTGGATCTTTTCAAGAACTCAAACCTTTCAGAACTTGCAATAAACCTTTGCGGCAATGATATACTTGCCCACAAGGTGGCCCTGTGCAGATTTATGGGTATGGATAATTGTTTCATGGTCGATCTTTCAAAATGAAGACTTTCAAAATCAAACGACGCAATGCAGTATTTGCCGATTCTGCAGCATTGTTTGACACAACACACTAAAAAGATTTTGGAGCTGTGTGATGGTTTACGTGTAATTGGAATGATAACCGTACATTGTGTCCCATTCTTAAGTCTGGATCTGGTCCTATGTATGTAGAATTAATTTTATACATGGAATGCATAGACTGACACTAAATTGCCTAATCTGTGTTTAAACACAGATACATGACACAGTGTAGAATTACCGTTAAAAAATCCTATTTGTCTACTAGCCAGTAGATAGGGTTTTTTTTGTATTTTGGAGCATGGGATGCCAATCTTTGCAAAATACTTTCTGTCAGATTGATCAGTTTATGCAAAACATCAATAATCTCCGTAAAAAGAGTAAGGGAATAGTTCATTTATTCTTTATACAACTAGATATAAAATGGTTGTAAATGGTAACCTCACAAATACAAAAAATGATTGCAGTTATTAATGGTGGTCACACACTGTGCTCTGTGACCCGTGGTAGGTCTTAGTTGTCACCACTTAATTCTTGCAATATTACTTATTACCTTTGTTGTCTTCATTGGTACACTTAAAACAGTAGGTAGGTTTCATGATGAAAACTAGTATAAAGTAAATGCAGCATGTACTGTCCTACCCTTCAGTATTACCAATAACACGATAAATCATATTTTGGAGTGGGCAAATTGGAGTGGATGTTATTTTTATACTATTGGCCTAACACTTTAAGCTTCCATTTGCATTAATAAACATAGTGATAGGGATATTGTTGAAAAACAGCTTTTGTTGCTTTTTTTTTCACACTTTGTTCAGAATGCCTGTGGTTAATTTGCAATGCCTGATAAATTAGTGCCATAAAGTGGACATTTCTAGAAAGACTCTGCCAACATGCCTTAACCTCTGTAGTCCCACTGTGAAAAGATTAATTCAGTCCTTTTGGCCATCAAATTATTGGCTTTTTAAGTAAAGTTGTTAATAGGTTTAAATTAGCTCATTGTGCAACTTATTAGTATTTCAATTAAACAAAAATAGTGTGCATGCTGTGTAATTGCTTGCAATCCATCCATCAAACTTCTATGCAGTATAATATTTATGAAGCATCCTCAATTTAGGTGCTTGCGCACCATGTCATTTAGGCATGAGATATCAGATAATTACCATAGCCCACATCCACTGAAATTATCTTGTCCCATGCTTCAATATTAACATTTGTAACCTCTTCCCTGCCAGGACTTGGTATTGACTGGAAGCATTAAGTAACTGGCATGTTTGGCTGGCATTTTATGTTATAAATATTTCATACAAAACTGAATATTTAAGAGAGGGGAATAATAATTCACAAAGGGAACAAAAGCAGTTTATTGACATAATTATTCATTAAAAAGCGATAGTTCCAAAAAAAATTGTTCTAGAAGGACAATATCAATGCTGTGCAGTAAATGATTGTGGAGATCTAAAATGAGATTATTGTCAAGGATACACAATGAAGGAAGTGCTACAGCTCTGAGATCCCTTTGCTATGTTACATTAGAAAATCAAACAAGCAGGATTAAAGTAGGCTCCTGAAACAAATCAGTTTGTGGCTCCTGTGGGGTAATGCATGGCATTACAGCTTATTGTGTTTGATCTGATTTCTTGATAAAGGTATTGGTGGCACAACGTCAAGTGTTAATACTTGCTGCCTGGCTAGGGTTTCATTAATCTCCTCACTTCAGTGTGTGACAGACCCTTCAAGCTACTGAAGAGTCAATATTTTACTCAGTAATACATTAGTGGAGTTACCTCTTACCAGCTTAATCACAAATATCAATATTTTTCCAGAGTGCTTTTTTTCCCCACTGATCCATTTAAAAATAAGGTGTTTAAATTACAGTGCATAGGTTTTTGTTGTTTTATAGTAATGTGTCAGAGTTGGCCATAAATTTATCAGAATTGTCCTACAGTAGTCGGCATTGAATATATGCATGTTCTGCTTATTTAGATGAGCTGGTTGTATGATGCGCAAAGCCTTTACTTTCACTAGATTATTGAAATGAACCCACTTAATTACTTTTACAGAGTGATAAAACGGGCAAAAAGAACCCATTCTGATCCACTTTTGGGTTGATAATCTGGGCTGTATTCACAGTTAAAAGTAAATTTGTAAAGTTACCTAAAAATATACACACATGAAAAATCAGCAAAAATGATTCAGAGAAAATAAAGAAACTGATTAACCATTCCTCTGTGGCGGGAATGCTATGCAAAGACGTTGGCCTTTGCTGTGTATATTTAGGTATGTGCGGACTTAATTAGCTGTGAATCGTCCGTTCGTTTATTTGCTTAAAATTGGTTATGATTCAAAGATACATGAATAAATGCACTGATTATTATTCTGAAAAGTATATATATTTTTTGTTTTATAAACAGCGAATACTCTCATGAACATATGTAATCAAAAATAGCATTTAAAATACAACTTTAAATACTAAATTCTAGACATACCTAAAAAACACATAAATGCATACTGCATGAATTTATAAATACAATGATCCACTACATATAGAAAGTTTCATAAACATTATAAAAATGTTATTTTAAATATGATAAACAGCAATACAGTTAAATAAGTAAATATAATGGTGTTTGGTCACAAAATTTAAATGGATACAAAAATCTTAAAAAAAATAAACCCCAAAAAATGGCTATCTTTCTAAGGTTACAGTCTTCCAATAAATGTAAAATCTGTTTAGGATTTAAAAAACGAGCTTTTATTTATTTCATTTAAAAAAACACATCTAATGATTTAAAACACACAGGTGTAGCCTCAACTAAATAAGTGATGATGTATGGCCTCACACGGTTCATCAACTTACGAGTGGTCGAGGGCTACCTTAACTTTTCCTGTGCGTAAGTTTACGCAAGACACTCCTACTTGTGAATCAGTCCCAACTCTATTTAAACGCCCATACTGTACATTAGTAGCCCGTGTTCTGCTTTAAGCCCGTGTGTTTGGAGTCTTGCCCCTCTAGCCACGCATGTGGGACTCATTGTGTGGCGATACGTGCATCAGTCCTAAGTCAGACGTCCGTGTTTGTGAATCAGTCGGCCATGGTTTCTGTGCATAAAAATACGCCTGAGCCAGACCTACGCTGTTACACTGAGCGTTCTAATGCTCAGCGTGACAGCAGCTCACTCCCCTGACACTCCCCCTGCTTAGAGCGTATTTACACTCCCTGACTTCAGCCGGCGTAAGGGAATGTAAATACGCTGGGACGGCCATGTTACTACGATAACGCCGCCCTCCCAGCCTCATTACCCTCCCTCCCCCCGCCTCCCTACACTAACCTGAACATAGTAACGCTGGGAAAGCCCCCTCCAGTGTTACTACGGCGCTGCTACGGACGCCCGATCCGTGATCGGGCGTTGCCGTAGCTACGCCGGGCAACATCTGCCCGGTGCATGCACAGATCGGCTTTTAAGCCGATCTTACGCTGCTAGCAGGCGTAGTAACGCCTGGCCGGCATAGGCCTGGATCAGGCCCATAGATTCTACATCTACTTTAGTGTTAATACAGTCCTCTGTCCTTTTTTGAGTAAGCCACATTCTATTTGAATTATGCAGATCCTAAAATTTTTAATACAAGAATTACAATGCGACACTTATGTTTTTGCAACTACAGCAGCAACTATTTGTTATTTAAAATATACACAGCAAGCTTTATAAGAACATATAAAAGTGGTTGAGGGCATTAATTGATGATTGGGCTTCTTTGTGAGTTTGGTGAGTCTGGTTCTTACAAAATAGACTTATTGACTACATAAAATAAATAAGAGTTGTTTTTTTATTCTTTCTGCTTGTTACATTTTCAAATATGTAAAAAACAGTAACAAAAATAATACATTTTTCAATGAAGCAATTTTAATGCATATTTTTACTGTCGTCAGTTTACTATCAAGTGTAATGACTGTGGACATTTCATTGTTTGGAAAATGAGTTATCTAAAAAGAATCAAGTAGTGATTGTGAACAATTGTTTTTGCTGTAATTTCCCCATTTGTGATAAGTTGGCTTTTCGCTGACTGGAAGGATAAAGGTTGGGAAGGCACAAATTGGCATGAAATCTTTTTCGATTGGATTCTTTAACTAAAAGTGGGAATAATGTAAGCCTACAAATCTGATTGGCAGAGATAATACAAATTTACTTTTCAGATAATGGGAAGGAAAAGGTAAAAGGCTAACAGCTTACTTTGTGCATTTAGCAATAAATATGGATTTGTTGGGCTCAGCTGGCTGGGAGCTCTATGTAATTCTGTATTTTTTTTATTTTTTCACTCGTTCTTTTATTTTTTGTTAATATCCTAGAGGTTGGTTTATCCTTTTCAGTGAAGTGTTTGCTTGGGTAAGTGGAGCTAGGGTTTTTTTTTAATTGGGAAAATGGAAAACTTTAATATTAATCAAATGATATTTCCCTCTGGGCTTGCGGTTTCTCACTTAATATTTTATGTAGTAAACAAATCTCAAGTTCAGCTCATAAATACATATACAATGTCCAGCCTTGTTCTTAGTACTGAGTGTTATAAGGGTTGGTATTTGCCTAATAGTGGAGCACCTTGCCCTACTGCTTGGCCATCCTTTATTTGTCGATTAAAAGAATATTTTATTTTTAAAAAAAACGGTATCTCCCCAGTTGTGTGTTCTAATGTGTAATCCATGCATCTGTGTAACAAAACACTAGACATGTATATATTGAGAACAGAGTAGTGGCAAGTCCCCAGCCTCCTTCCAAGCCTGTAGTAACAAGTCCTAATTGCCTTCATCGTTGTATGGCACTCCCAATTGTAACCTATTGCAGATAGGATAGGAGTTATCCTTCTAAGCAGAAAAAGAGTTACTACCGAATCCAAGAAGATTCTCTTAAACAGACTGGCCGCTCTGTTTACAGGACATGAAGAATTCCCATGGTATAAGGGTGAACACATAATGGTGCTGATAATTACCATTGAAGGAACAATAAAGCAGGTGATAACATTGTGACATTTATATAATAACTTATAATTTGAGATAATTTGCAAAAAAAAAAAAAAAAATTAATTTCTTCCTTTCTCTAAGGAAAAAAACGAACATAAGTGTACTATGGTTTTTGCCCTCCTCTAGGTGCAAGCTGCAAAGGGGTGATGTAAGTCATAGAAGCAAATGAGATATTTGCTTGCATTAGTGTAACTAGCACTGCAGTTGATTGGTTGCTTTTGGCTACAGCGCATCTGTGCCATTTTCAGTTTTTTTTTATTAATTAAACCCGTTTGTCTATACAGGGGTAGTCTGACCTAGTATTGGAACATTTTGTCTGCAGCTTAAATCATCATGGGAATGCAAATGTTTTACTCAAATAGCTGACTTACAAAAATAACAGTTGTTTCTCATAAACACCACCACAAAATGAAAACATACCCCTAAGGTTATTGTTATTGCTGCTTTAAAATTACAGACCTTAGGTTTACTTGTTAAGGCTTGATATTTGCATTTCCCTGTAATAAAAAGAATGTTTATTTGATGTATTTTAAATGGCTTTTTAGCTCATTTTCATGAAATTTGGCAACAAGAACACAGTCCCATAAAACAAAATGGGATCCAGATAAAGCTCTTTTGCAAATGGAATTCCTAGAACATTTCCTCTATTTCATTGACGACCATTTTTATTGTTTTCATGTTTTTTTTTTCCCCCATTTATTTTTTTTGCTTATTTTTTAGATTTTCTGCAGCTCCCTTTTTTCTTCTATTCTTGCTTTTATTTGTGTAAAACATTAAAAACAAAACAAAACACTTAATACAGTGCTGACCTTCTTTTATCCATAACAATACTTAGTTTTCTGTGCCCTTTGGTTAGTACATCACAGTATTAAAGCACTGCATTAGGGGAATTGTCTCTTTACCATTTCACAGCACCATTAATAATTGCAGAGTTTGATTAAAATTGCTGCCTATTATTTATAGTAATTACAACTTTCAAATAAAAATGTCAGGCTGGTATATAGCTCATCTAATGTGTTGATATGAATATAAATGCTTAGTTAAATCAAGCAAAAGATTGAGGAGAACATTTTGCAAAAGCCAAACTAGTATCAACAAACTGAATAACACATATTTTACCACAAAATATGTTAGTGACACCACAAATGCAAAACAGATTACAACAGAATAGATTAACATATCTTCTAATAACTGAAAGGGAGATTAAAGGTTAGAAACAATTTGATCAAATTTAGATTAAACAAACAGCTTTTATTTACTTTTATACAATATGTTTGATGCAGTGTTACTTATTAACTATTTATTTATTTACAGGGTTTTTATAGCGCTATCATATTATGTAGCACTTTACAAAGTTTAAGCAACCATTCAGCCCCTGCACCATTGCAGTTTACAGATTAAACTCATTGGGCCTGATCCAGACCTACGCCTACGTATAAACTTTCACGCCCATGACACTCCCATTGATTGTACCGACTTACGGCGGCTGAACCCTACCCTAACTTTTTCAAGCGTCCGTGCGAATTTTCGTACCGATACGCTGGTCGTACGGGGTTTAGCACGCCCATACTGTACAATTTAAATGGCTATCCCCGCCTCTGTGTAGTAACTCGAGCGTCCGGACTATCGTCGTACAAAACGCACTCCCCTTGGGTGAAAAATATGCTGAAAATACGCTCGCTGTACGCTGATGTCCTTCGGACGACCGGAAGATGTCATACTGCACATGCGCAGTGCGTTTTTTCTCCCGTTTTTACACTCCCAACCGGCGTACGATCGCTTGCGGTCGTAGGTCTGGATCAGGCCCATTATCCCACACACACACACTGACACAGACGAGGGTTCATTTTATTCCGTATCCAGTTGACCTATGAGCACGTTTTTGGACATTATGGGAGGAAACCCATGCAGACACCGGGAGAACATACAAACTCCACACAGATAAGGCATTGCCCGGGAATCAAACAAGTTGTGTTGATTTTGCACTATACACTATGCTGTTTTGGTGTTATTAATAGGAACCATAAATCATAAAATAGTGTTTTGCTTTTAAGCAAAACTATTACTTTGCCTTACACTGTGGTTAATATTTAGCTTTTGCCCTGTTTTATTTACACTGTAATGTGTGCACTAGAGCAGGTAGTCACTCACATGTGTGCAAAATGTGCAAATACTTGTCTACTGTGATTGTGTGATTGGAAGGATTATCTGCTGAAAAGCCCCAATGTGTACCCAGCTCTACTCATCTCGCTGGTCTTCTGAAGTGATGGGCTGTTGCCATTCACCTTGTAGCCTTTAATTGCTAATTGCCTCTAATGCATTCATAATGTATTAGAAGACACACCCTAACTTTTCACTCCTCCCCAGCCTAACCCTAAATGAGAGGGTTACTCACCTCTCCGGTGGTCTGGTCCGGTAGCTGAGCTGACGGCTTTGACGAAAATGAATGGGTGAGTGTGTGAATGGCATACTCATCCATTCATAAAAAAAAATCTGCGGTTTATCACATTCAAAATAGGGACAGCCGAAAGCAAATTTGTTGCAGGGACTCGCAACGGTTTCTTAGAATCCTGTGTTAGTAAAGTAGTCACATTTATTTTTATACAGCCAGATGAAAACTGTTACCACATTGATGTTTTCCTGGATGAAATGACACATGCCCCGCTTTTTAAAAAAAAGGATGAATATGAGATATAGCTAAACTTTTCTCCCCAAACTCATTGTGAACATTGAGGAACAGCAGTATAGTCTTTTATATTCCATATGTGCAATACAGTTTTTTTCTGCTTCAGAACCTTAATGGAGAATACTGTGTTAAAATATCCACGATCCTTGCTAAGCAAAGGTATTGCCTCAAGCCTTTTTTTTTTCAATGAGATGTGCAGGGCTGGAGAATGAAGGATTAGGTTTGCAATTCCCTTTAAGAGTAATGGGAATTATGTAGCTAATCCCTCATACATAATCTTGAAAATGAACCTCAGAGTCTAAACCTAATGCATGGGATTTAAATACAAAAATAAATAACTTGCTACTCAGTATATTGCATACATCCTCACAGCAGTTGTCTTAAATAGACTGAGCTGGAGAGTGTTTGTTAATCCCTGCGGTGCTGGTTGGTCTTGCAACACATTGTACTGAAGGCAGCCTCTTTTGCATTGATAGGATGGGGGTAAAAGCTCATTTTGAAAAAGGTTAGCAACGCCTACGTCCTAAATCACCAGAAGTAAATACTTATAAGAGCAAGCTTAAAGAAGTAAAGTAGTTTTATTTTTAATCCCCTTTGCCATTATTTACAAGAAAATCTACCTTGACCAATTAGTAGAAGTAGGTATGGACAGCTGTAATTTCACATTTCATTTTCTTTAAGTCAGAATATGGCAGAGAAGAGTATCATGTGAAACTAAATCAAATTCTGTGTAGTAGAATGGTGTACAACTTATTTTGTTATTTCCTTTTTATTCATTGTCTATAATAATCTAAGGTAGTAATACATAAACTCGCCCCACAGGGAGCGCTAACAGTTCATATTTTGTATGTTCTCTCACAGAATCACAAGTGATATAGAACAGGGGCTCCTTTCCTTAGGGACCCCTATCAGTGCATGTTCTCCAGGTTTCCTTATAATCACTAGTGATCTAATGAGTACCATTTGTGGATCTTTTCACATATGTCAGTCAGTAATGAGCACACCTGTGCTCCAGCAAGGGGGCCTAGAAAACATGCGCTGTTAGGGGTCCCTGAGGACAGGTTTAAGAACCCCTGATATAGAGAGTACCACTTGTGATGCTTTTTAAACATGTCAGTCAGTAATGAACACAACTGTGCTCCACCAAGGAGACCTGGAAAACATGCAGTTTGGTAACCCACTGATATAAGGATTTTTTTTTATTTTGCCTTCTGTCCTTCATTTGTCATAGTTAACACTATTACTGAAAACTATTTTTACTTAGTATTTATAATAAATATTAGGTACTATTTCAGGTGTGACTAAAGCATAGGAATGATATAATTCAATGTGTTTCAACATGATCCATTTTACATATTACACAGTATTGATCAGATTCAAATCGAAGAAACTGCAGCTTCTTAGGTGTGTATTTTGAAGTTTTAACCTACTACTCATGTGTAGTAGGTTTTTTACGCTGTCTACATACCACTTAGGTACATAGCTTGACTAAGTGCTGTCTTTAAAGGCTACACATATTTTTTTAAGAAAGAGAAGATGTCCCAGTACAGCCTCCGTGGGAAGTTAGGAGAAGTGGGTAGAGGGAAGGAATGTAGATTAGACTGGGAGGGGGGCTGGTCAAGGTCCATGTGTATTTTCCCTACTAAAGAGGGAAAATACGCACTGATAGATAATGTAGCCTATGGCACTAGAAAGTGCCATTAGACACTTAAAAATGGGTTGGGGAAGTGAATTGGACAGATAGGTGCAGAAGTGTGAATCCAGTCCTATGTTATTATAATTCTTGACATTTATCCTGACAAATACTAAGGAAAAATGAATTGATCCTCTTAGAGCATCCTCCCAAGTCACAGAAACCACAGGCAATCCCTCCAGTCACATCACCCACACACTTCTATATTCCCAAAGCTTTTTTCAGTTCAGGAGTGTTTATATTTAATAAGAAAACCTGCTTATCTGACCTCTGACTTAATATTCAGCAATGCAAGCTCACTCATTGGGCCGGATCCTGACCTAGCAATGTCAGTGGACTTACGCATGCACGCGCCAGTTGTGCACACCAGATGTTACTCAGGTGTACCTGCTGACGTTTGGAACTCCGTTACGTACGTTTGCAGCTTTGATACATATGCCGTATCCCCGCCAGAGAAGCAGGGATAGGCATTTAAATGAATAATCGTGGATGGGGAAGGCCAGATACGCAGTGATCCACACCCATAAGGACGCAGATCAATGCGTAAAAATTAAGGTAGCCGTGCACTCCCCTCTACCATTCGTAATATCAGACCTCTGCACGTTGGTAAAGCTTTGCGGGGGTCTGGAACTAGCCCATTGTCATCTTCATCTTTTAAGTGATTCCTATGCAGCTCTATAACCCTGAGACATGCTCCTCCTAAATACCCGTTATAATTGCGAATGTTATCATTCAGAGATAAACAACACAATTTATACATAACACAAAAAAACAATAAACTCCAAACCCTTAAACTGTGCTTTTCCAACCTTCTTGTGGTTAAAGTTCATCATAAGTTACAAATGGAATATGTTAAATAAAATGTAATACAGTTTCATCTGTTGGACACCTGGAGGCTATCATATTACAGAGATGTTAAAGATTGCTTCTTTTATGTATTAGCCCATGGAAATGATTACACTTTTGAAATGCTTCAAGATCATTTAATATAATGGACTTTATATATTGTAGTGTGCCTTGGCCATATCCAGTACAGAGCACTCAGCCCATCCAGCTTGAACTCTATCTGTATCTAGTTCTTTATCCATTAATTTTCTCCTGACCTTGGGCATAAAATATATGCACTTGTGATGCAGTGTACTTTGTGCAGACAAAGAAGAATAGCAAAACCAATCCATCACCATTATGAATGATACAGCTTAAAACAAACATGGGTCAGAGATATATATTTTAGAAGCATATTTGTATTGATCGTATCACTATACTGGGCTTAAAGGGGAAAACACTCACAGGTTATAAATGATGAACAAAGCGTCAAAAAATTACCTTTGTACTATTGAAATAGCCACTAGCATTGCCTAAGACTTATCCATCAACTGTGCTGAATAGAAAATAAACGGTACAGCAGAAAATGAGCAAAGTATCTCTGCGTTCTGAAGTCAGAAAACTTTCTACAGTATTCATTAGGAGAAACGACAAAGAAGCCCCATGCTTAATAAATGTATTTCTTTGCCATTTAACTAGGTACTTTATAATTTAAGCAAGGTACCATTATACAAAATGCAATTTGCTAGAAAGCATTGCACAAGTTAACCACTACCTTTGTACACATTAAATTAGTGCTTAAAGCTGTGCCATATTTCACTGTATAAGCTTTACTATATCCAATCAGAGAATTATACTTTGCATCATAACAGTACACAGTCAGCATTTGCACTTAATACAGTCAGAATATATTTGTCTAGTATACAGCGCAATCCTCCTTGACCTGGAAAATAGGTAACAATATTCATGAACGATTAGCTAGTCAGGAAATGTACATATATTTACACTAATGTGTGTTGCTGCCATGAAATATACTGTATATTGCATAATATATGGAGATATGTCATGGGGCAGTCTTTTTGACAGATTATTTCATTCAGTATGTGTTTCTTCTACCAGTTTCCTACTGTTGTAATGTTACCAGTGTTCCAATTACCAAATTAATTGGAATTTCCTTCCATAAAGTTACTGGGAAATTTTTAATAACTGATTTTGTTTTTATTACTATTGAGAAAATGAACTGTACTTCAAAGCTGCCTGAAATGAACATTCTATGGGCATGACCATGTGTTTAGGTTTTTGAATGCTAGTAAAGGTTTTACTAGGTGGGGAGGTCAGCATTGGCTTCACTAAGCGTAAACATAAAGCCAAAGACTAGAGTACTAATGCCATGGTTTCCAACTCTTCCTGAATATCAGGGAGTCTCCCTGAAGAGCAGGTGATCTCTCTGACTCCCTGAAGTGTTGGGAAATCTTCCTGATGCTGATTTAGTTACAGAAGTCATTGCGGTAAGATGACAGAATTAAGAAATTGTGTCCTATTTCTTGTATTAAGGCCTATGGAGGTGGCAGATTAAGAAGTCATTGATCTCCTACACACAGTATGCACACTAAATACTGAAAATATATATTCAGTGACATTTTAGCAATCAATAAATACTGATGCTGCTATCCTTATGAGAAAGAGTTTGCCTGGCAGTGTTAGACACATCCATGGGTGGAGCTATTCATAGGACACACCCCTTTGACACTACAGAACACACCCATTTGATACTACAGGACACACCCCTTTGGTGCAGCCTTGATAGTGCTATCAAAATCTCCCTGATATTAATTTGCAAAAGTTGGCAACCATGATTAATACTAGTCAGTAGTAAATGAGACAGTAGCATGCTGCTTAAGGGAATTTCCTTTTGTATAGTTATTAAATGGCCAATGGCTGTACTACATAGGAGTTGTATGTCTGGATATTGGCTAGGAATTTCAGATATGCCCTCACCACTCATATGCATAAAATGTCATCTGAAAGGGAAACATAATTGTCCTCAAATGAATCCAGATTATAGAAATATGTATCACAAGTGTATCACTATAGTATTTATTTTTATTCCACTTTTCCATTTTCCAATTCCCCTTCTATTCCCTTAACCTTGAACAGTGGCATATTTTTCTTTAGGCAAGTCAAGCACGTGTGATGGGAATACAAGTGATCTCTATCTTTTTCACATAGGTTCTTGGGTTCGCCTATAGACCTAGGTCACAGAGATACCTGAAAGAGCCCAGAGCTAAGGAGTCATGACCAGGGTTGATCATGATTAAGGGCAACTTGCCCTCTAAATTTAGCACTGGCTTTTTATAGATTATCCAAACTTTTTTCTGACAGTTCTTTAGGAACAATTCTCCTGCCTGCCCCTCACTGCACATTTCCTTAATTGTCATTTATTGGGGACATAGTTTATCTTCTGACCTCTACACTAAGATACCAGTATTGTGGTTGTGTAGTGCTTTAGGCCTGTTATAGGGTTGAGGGCCTCAGGTGTTTTGGAGTAGAAACATTTGTAGTATATTTCACACCACCTCTTTGGTACATGTTGGTCATTCATTCATTAATACCCATCAACACTTACTTTGTTTGCCAACTGTTGCATTTATAATGTAAAAAGATGTGTCAATAAACTGAAACATTTATTACTTCTAACTTAGTATTAAATTCTATTCATATAGGACTGCATCCAGACCTCCACTTCTGCTGTGCTAGAAGCTATGAGCGCAGCGGAGACCAGGGGCTTGATCCCCACTGTATCCCAAGTCCCGTGCAGACTTCTGATCTGTTCACTAAACCTTATGTTTTCTGGTCCGTCCTCAGTTAAAATAAGGATGACACATAAGACTAAAAAACACCTTACTGTACAATGAAATTACCTCCCTTCTCCTAGCATACACGCTGTACACATTCTGCCTCGTCCCGCTCCGACATTCGAAACACTTTCAGTGTAGAGGTCTGGGTCAGGTGAGTCAAGGATTGTACCAGAAGAGCAGTGTGTATACAAGCACATACACAAAATAGGGCCATTTTTCTACTACAAGCGATCAGAATATGAACACTTAGCATAAATGTGGATTCTGTACATAGCACCTTAATTCTCTGGCCTTTAGAGTAAGTAAAAGTATTGTAACCAACTGATTATATATATATATAT
>WWET01000047.1:144607-158071 GCA_011038615.1 Limnodynastes dumerilii | reverse complement strand
AGACTAGACTTATGCAAAGCAGCGACTTGGTATCCAATCCATACTTTCACAAAGTATTATAAAATTGACATCCTAGCCTCCGCAGATGCGAAGTTTGGCAGGAAGATTTTAAGTGCAATAAAAAAAGAGCGCACTCCACCAGAGCCATGGCGGCATCCTGGGCAAACAAGGCCAGAGCATCATTACAAGACTTATGCAAAGCAGCGACTTGGTCTTCAATCCATACTTTCACAAAGTATTATAAAATTGACATCCTAGCCTCCGCAGATGCGAAGTTTGGCAGGAAGATTTTAAGTGCAATTGAATAAAAAAAAATAAAAAAATTTATACATACCAAGTAAGTGGCACATGTTGTTTGTCTCACTGGTTATGGTTGGTGACCCTCCTCGTTATGTAGCTTTGGCACATCCCATAGTGCTATGCTGTCATCAAGGGAGGTGGAAAAGGTAAATTATACCTGATAATTGTATTTCCCCGACTCTTGATGACAGCATAGCTACTTTCCCTCCCACATGTATTTTATCATTACGTGTATTGTGTTTATATTTTTTAGCTAGACAAAGTGGAAAGACACTGGACACCGGAGGAGGGGCATATTTATATGTCCGGTGGGTCTTTTCTTTTTCCTGGATTGGCTCCCGCCCAGTGGAACTTACCCATAGTGCTATGGTCGGGGAAATACAATTATCAGGTATAATTTACCTTTTCATCTAGCCTTCTAGCATGTCTATGGAGTGTAAGAGGAATTCTGACCTGTAGAAAACCAACCCAAGAACGGCAATAACTCCACATATATAGGGAATGGGTGTGGGTTGCGGTGAGAATGGCCCTTTTCCAAAAGGGCCGTTCTATACCAGCTAATTTCAAATGGGCTCTGCATTCGATTGCTTTTGTCCCACTGAGGGCAAACAATCAATGATCCTGAAGATGAATGTGCAGCAGCGAGAGATGAGTTTTCATCCTATAAAAAACAAATAAATCACTTTAAAAGTGCTATTAATACCCCTGAGTTTTCATCCTACCCCATCCCTTTTCCTAATTATTACCCTAATCCCCCCTTCCATTACCGTAACCCTCCCTTCCTAGCAGCCTGACTCTTAAGACTTCCTTCCCCGCAGCCTAACCCTAAAACTCTCCTCCTCACAGCCTGACCCTAAGACTCCCCATAGACTCCTAACCCTAAAACTCCCCATAGACTTCTGTGTAATACTCACCTGTCCGATGGGTCTGTGGTGGTGGTTTCCAAATTAAGAAATGGGTATGTCGAAAACTAAATTCTGTATACTTACACAATCATTAATAAAATCTTCTGATTAGCGCTATTTTCGAAATAGAGAGACGAAAATTTACTTTGACTGTCTCTATTTCGGAAACAACATTTTTTGTACAGAGATTGCATCCCATATAGTTTTATGATCAGTGGATGGTTTCTGTATATAAGATACAGCTTTTCACTTCTTTATTCCTCTTACAATAAAACAGTATCTTATGGCTGAAAAATGCTCTTTATGATTTGACATTTGTCTGTATGTAATCTAGTTTGACACTAAATCTAGGACAATACACTAGTGAAGAGCTATATATTGCAATAATCTTTTACTAAGCTCACATGTATGAAAACTGATAAATACAAAAGGCATTAAAATACTACTCAAGAAAACAATTTTCAGATCACAAGTGAAACTTTGAGGGATAGCAAACCTAATAATTTTTTTTTTTTTTTTTTTTTACAATATCCTTACACTTTATTTTTGTGACCTATGTTGTATATTGCACATGTAAAGCATTGCAAGAAATAAAAAAAACCATACAAATATATAAGGAATTAAGGGTGGTAAGATATATAAGAAAAAAAGTATCATATTCTGAATGCATTAGTAAATCAAGTTACAAATATCATCATTCATGAAAATATAATTGTAAGCGTCACATACATGATCTTTTATATTTGTTATAAAGTTGTTATATCAAATAGCATCAAAATATGGTAGAGAGCCAACAGGGGAGCATCTCGTAATATAATAATAATTTCATCTCGTAATATAATATCATTGTGTTAACCAACTGCTATTGATAGTTGAACTATATATAATTTTATGTTCTTAGTGTGTTATTAACTTTTTTATTTGTTACTTTTTTATTTTCCAGAGGATCTACTTGGTTTTCCCACCATAGACATGGGGCCTCAATTGAAAGTGGTGGAGCGCACACGCACAGCCACAATGTTATGTGCAGCCAGTGGAAACCCTGACCCAGAAATAACTTGGTTTAAAGACTACCTACCGGTGGACACCAGCAACAGTAATGGGCGCATAAAACAGTTACGATCAGGTATGGTCCTTAAGCCTCTAACTTTAAAACCTTATTTTTCTCTCACCTTATTGTTTGCTTTTATTTGTAGGTAAAGAACTATCCTCCTCCTTCTTTTCTTCTAATTTGGAGTGTTTTCTGCAGTGTTGTTATGGCCTGGTCCAGTTTTCCTTTGTGCGGGTGTGTGTATGTATGTATGTATGTATGTACGTACGTATGTATGTATGTATGTATGTATGTGTGTATGCTTGTATGTATGTTTTGCAACTTGTGTTTACTCCTCATTTCCCACTGCTGTGACTGTACTTCAGTACCTTTCATTTATTTTAACGCTTTAATGCGCTATTTGACAGATCCATTCCTCTTCTTTATTTTTTTTTTTGTCTATCTACTTTAATTTCAACAGACTTAAATCAACATTGAACTTCATTCAGAATTAAGGACTACATTTATAAACTAAACAACCAATAGAATTAAAAGCAAAAAGTTATTTTTTTTTTTAAGTTAGGTTGTAGCTTGTAACTGAAAGTCAAAGTGACTCTGCTAATCCTTGAATGACAAAATAGATATAATCTAGTTTTCTGCACACTTAATAACTCTAGAGTCTAATGAAGCTTGTGCTGGCTGTAAGATCCAGATCTCATAGCTTCTGAAGCTTATAGCATTTCTTTATAAGTCTTACTCTATCTGGCTTATACCTTTTATTTGCTAACCTTAAAGTTCAACTTTTTCCCTTTAATCACTAAATTGCCTGTTCCATTCCAGGCATCCCTCACACTTATAAATTCTTAAAATAGTTTCTCAGTGTAAAATTTGGGGAGGTTTTTATTTGCTATTGCTATTTTGTGCCGTATTCAGATCTAATAACGGCAGGACACTTACGCACGCAAGGTGCGTAAGTGTCCTGCCTTCACTGGAGGGCGCATGCGCCCTCCAGATGTTACGCTAGGGTTACTATAGTAACCCTAGTGTAGCAGCAATCAGACGGAACTTAGTTCCGTCCGAGCCCATTTCCGAGGAAATGGGCAGTGCTTCCCTTCCACCCGCTAAAGCGGGCAGGGGGAAGCATGGTAAGTGTACAGTGTGGGAGGGGGCTCCCACACTGTAGCGGATCAGCAGTCGTACGGACCGCTGATCCGCACGCCGCAGTTAAGGTAGGCTTATGAGCCCGCGCGACAGAGGGGAGTGACAGGGGGTGTGCACTCCCCTCTGTTTTGAGTAATTTCAGACCCCCGCAGGCACGGAAAGCATGCTGGGGTCTGAATCCGGTCCTTTGTCATTATTAACACCAGCACTAAACAAAGTAGTTTGGTAGTTGTCTAACTGACTCTCTCCTACAACTCCTGGCTTTCTGAACTGTCCTGTGCTTATCAAATCGTCTTGTTTAGTGCTACCTGATTGTTGTCAGCAACGCCTATGTATACAATCTTTCTTAGTGTAACATATAAATCAGTATTCAAAATGTGATAACATAGATTTATAGAACTTTAACAAGTGCCAAACTATAACGAATATAATCATAATTTTATGCTGTCTTTCTTCTCTCCGTATTTAAATCTACAGAATCCATTGGTAAGTGCTTAGTCCTCCAGCGCACTTCCCCCCCACAAGTGTCCATATTTAGATCTGTTCTAGTAGTCTCAATGCAGTTAAAATGCATGGCATGCATTTTACTACTATGAAATCACAAGACCTTTGTAGTGGTGCACACACCTTCACTAAACTATTGTTGTTTTAGAAAACCTAGTCAACACCTTTCTTCAAGGAATTGTCCTTTAGCTTCACTGATCCTAAAATAGATGTTATACCTTGTACCACATTGTTTGTTACCAATGCCCTTCACCTAACCTCTAGATCAAGATGAACATCATTTTCTGAAAATGTCCTATCAATAGTATAAAGTGCCTTGAAAACATATTTTGAGGCTTAACAAGATAATGTCAAACCCCTGATCATCTTTGTTGTCTATATTAGTTGGAGAGGTTCAATGCCATTTTGGGTCCACTGCTTTTTGTGGTACAGTGCAATAGCATTTAGGACCTATTACCTCTATTCAGTATATTCCTGTTATCCTTTTCTATTCTGTAAGTCTAATTGAATTCTTCTTCCAAAGACTTAGCCTCCTTCTTCTGGTACTAATGATTCTTCTTTCTAATCTTATTTGCATTCATATTATCCACCCAGGTGGTACACCAATAAGAGGTAAGACTGCTGAACTGAGAGTCAAAGAATGATCTTACTCATACTTTTTTGTCTTTCCATTCTTCTTGTATCTGTTCTTTATAATTTCAACTATTTCATTTTATTACATATTATTTTATCAGTTTCTCATGTGTCTTTTTAATCTCTTCTATTTAATTTAATACAATAATTTTAATTTGTGATATGCTTCAAAGAAAGCATATCAAGGTCTTTTGACCAAAGCCCAGTCACAGCTTTCCATGTGTCCCTCTTTTTTCTTCTTTTTCTTCTTTTTTTTTTTTTTTTTTTTTTTTGTCCGACTGATTGGAGCGAAAACCCTTTTTTCTTCCTTAGCTGTTCATGTTTTGGACCTATGCCACTTGGTCTAGGGAACAGTTGGAGACATGCAGAAGGCATCCAGAAATATCACCTTTTTGATCTTGCATTACAGAGATGTTTTTTGTTTTGGTCTTGTATTTGTATTCTTCTATTTTTTTTTCTTGTAGAAAAATAAAACAAAAACAAAACTTGACATTTCCCTCTTGCAAATTCACATAATCGTTTTTCCCCCCCTTAAATTTTCTTGACTTTATTTACTGACTTTTTGGATCACTGATTCTCCAGGCACTGGAAACAGGTTTACAACTTGGTATTTTAGAGGTATGCTTGTGGTACTGTTTTTGATGTACTTACACATTGTTTACAACTCTTCTTCTTTTCTTTTTTTTTTTCTTTTTTTTTTCTTTTTTTTTTTTGTTGTTTTGTGACACCACACTGCTAATCCCACCTGTGGATTTTGATGGGTGTCTTAGGGGCCTACTGAGGACCTCGAGCAGTGGTTGGTTGGCTTCTTCGGGTCTTGGCAGTAGCCATTCTTTTATATATTTTGTAATTAAACTACTCTTTATTTTCCAGCACAAATTCTTAAATTGTAAGTTGTACCAAATTGTCTTTCTTTAGAACCTGCATGTCTTAAAAGGAGTTTTGTTTCTTGATATAAATATAAATATATTTTTATTGCTATGGTAAATTAATTAACTGTCTTTTTTCTTCTTCTTACTTTTTGTGCCAAGCAGCATTTTTATTCTTGCTGTAATTTTTTGGCAGTCCTCAGTGTAAAAAAAATTCTTAAATTTACCCTAGTATCTTTTTAAAGCATAATTTAAACCTACTTATGTAAAAATTATGAAATAAAAAAAAATGGCAAAATATATACTTTATTTATTTTAAAGCCATACTTCCTTGAAGCAAACTCA
Source organism: Limnodynastes dumerilii (assembly GCA_011038615.1). Lineage (NCBI taxonomy): Eukaryota > Metazoa > Chordata > Amphibia > Anura > Limnodynastidae > Limnodynastes > Limnodynastes dumerilii. The sequence goes on along the minus strand of WWET01000047.1, from coordinate 152,324 downwards.
CTCATTTCCATTTGAATTGAATTTTTACAATAGATATATAAATTAATGCCTGTTGTATTTGTTTTTTTGTTATGTTTTGTTTTGTTAATTTTAAAGTAACAGTTGATTAAATGAAATGTTAATTTTACTGTCACATTGCTTTTTATCTGTAATTTTTAGCAGAATCGACGTTGATTGGACCTTCAATTTCTGGGTTTTCTGTATTGTAAATAGTTGACGGGGTATCTAAATACAGCAGAATATACTCTGACTCTTTTCTTGGCTGTGTATTTTATATCTGGACAGGTGCCCTCCAAATTGAGCAGAGCGAAGAATCTGACCAGGGCAAATATGAGTGTGTTGCAACCAACAGTGTCGGGACGCGCTATTCTGCCCCTGCCAATCTATATGTAAGAGGTAGGAATGCCAAACCCCTAGTGTCTACATTCTTCAGACACAAGGGTATCTTATTTTCAGGATGTTCCAGTTACTGTTATGACAATAGAAAACTGGACGACAAATCTCTGAATAATTGTGGAAAAAAGAATATATAGGTAATTCCCCATGGGTTGTAAGTATATTAACAGCTTAACCTCAATATTGCTGCATTTAGATATGTGCGATGCATTAATTTTTGGATGGTTTTATTTGCTTTTGTACTATTGCTACATAATATCTTGATTCCTTACTATATTATTAATCCTGAATTGATAGTTCGTTCCTCTAATGAATTGCAGATGGCATTGAAAGCATCATGATGGTTACAAGTACTGATTTTGCTTAAGTGTCTGTAGTGGATAACCTTCTAACATTAAAAGCATAATTGTATATTCATCACACTTACTTTGCTACTTTCCTTCTTTCTTTGTATTTTTCTTTTATGAATTTTCACATATTTAATGATATTTGCAACTCATTTCACTACCGTAATGAACTGACTTTCCCCTGAAAAGATAATGGGTCTTCTTGGTGACATGAGCACATTACGAGAAGACATTAGGATGTCTCTGTGCAGTAATCATAATGATTCATTTTAAACTAAAGAAAAGGCAAACTTTGGCTTAGGCGGAGGTATTCATGCCATTTATTAAAACATCTGAATTATGGATCTAGCTCTCTATACCAAAATCTATAATACTTATCACTCTTACCTGTGTTTAAAAACAAACAGGTAATATTAGGTCTGCAGTCAGCTCATTACCGTAGTGTTAGTAGGTGTAGGAACATACCTAGCTAACACAGCATTTGTAATTGAATTATTTTCATCTATAAATAATGAAATCTAAATTTATGCAACACAGAGGACTCTTGCTGGAAGAAGTACAGTTCTTAAAGATTATGGCTAGCTATTGTTTCTAAGAAACGCTAAGTTATATTGAACACTAGGGAAGTATAACTAGTAAAAGATGTTCAAAAAAGCAGTTGAAAGCCTTGATATGGCCTTTTTACTCTCTCTGTGTTTCCCTTGTTTTTCTCCTTTCCTCATTTCATTGTGTTCTGCATCAAACCCCTACATCCCTCAGAGCTGCGAGAAGGTTGGTGTGTTTTTTACTTTTTACCCACCTTACAAAAATATTAATTCAAAAATAACAAAGAATACAAATGAAATGAATGTAGCTGCATTGTGATTTGTTTTTCATTTTCTACAGTTAGTGTTATAATTTGGCATTGGATGCTCCAGTTATGGCTTCTTATGTTTGCTGTTACTTAACTGTGATGCATGCGAGAATGACCTTGAGTGCATGGCAACCTTTGGTCTAATAACATTTCTTATGTTAGTTTATTGAATGCATGCTATTGCTTTGCTATGTAATAATATACTGCATTAATATATTGGTTGAGCATGGGAATGCTATGTATCTTGAGAACTGATTTCAAGCTACAAACTGCATTTTATGTATAGGTAGTTGTTGCTTGTCTTGTGCATATATAATATCCTTGCTCTGTCTCCCTACACTCCTGCCTGTCATACCTTCACAAAATCATTAAACAATGAAACCTCTTCAATTATTCAGTGGGAAAAAAAATAATTGTATAAAATTTTCTGTTTTATTATTTGTAGTCCCATGTGCTTGCCCGATTCTAAAACTTGCTAACTAATTAGGATTACTTAATAGAAAGCTACACTATATGGACAAAAGTATTCAGATGTCTGACCATTACACCAGCAGGGACTGTAATGACATATATTCCACAAGATTTTGGAGTGTTTCGGTTGGAATTTGTGTCCATTCATTCTGTAGAGAATTTATGAGGTCAGGCACTGATGTTGGATAAGAAGGCCTGGCTCACAATCTCCATTCCAGTTCACACCAAAGGTGTTTGAAAAGACATTCCCAAAACTGTTGCCACAAAGCATAGCATTGTCCAAAATGACTTGGTATGCTGAAGTATGAAGATCAGTGGAAATAAGGGACCTGCTCCACAGTCCAGTGTTGATGTGCTTTATACCACTCCATCTGACGTTTTGCATTGGACTTGATGATGTGAGGCTTGGAAACCCATTCCATTAAGCTCCCGTTGCACATTTTATGTGCATAAATTAACACCAGTGGAAGTTAGAAACTATTCAGTTATGGAATCAGCAGAGCATTGGTGACTTGTACTCACCATACACCTTAGCAGTCTTTGACCCCGCTCTGTGATTTTACATGATCTTCCACTCCGTGGCTGAGTTGCTGCTGTTCCTAAATGCTTCCACTTTCTAATAATATCACTCACAGTTGGCCGTGGAATATCCAGCAGGGATGAAATTTCATGAACCGACTTCTTGTAAAGGTGGCATCCTATCACATTACCACGTTTATAATCACTGAAATCTTCAGAATAACCCATTTTGTATCACAAATGTTTGCAAACGGAGACTACAGGGCTAGGTGCTTGATTTTATACACCTGCTTGGTTTCAACACTGTCTTAAAAGCAAGAAGTATTATGCGGTTGTAGCTGAGTGTAATACATGGGCTTTAACAGAGAAAGTGATTATTTCCTATTTCTGATCCAGACCAAAGTATGTTACACAAAATGATGGTTGCTCTAGTACAGACCTAAGTGCCATAACATTTTTTTGCCTAGTGAGCACAACGTTAATAGATTTATTTTAGGGTTGTGGGCATTCTTTAATGTTAAAAATATGTGTTTGCAACCACATGACATTTTTTGTGAGATGACAATTAAGCTTTATAAAATGTACTAGAGATAGGTAGGTACAAGTGATGGGCTGGATCCAGAACTAAGTCCGACAGGGGATTTACGAAAGTTATTTGCTTAAGTCCCCTGTCTCTGAATATCTGCACATGCGCGCACCATATGTTCCACTAGCATACCTACAGATGTACGTAACAAAGTTACATACGTCTCTAAGTACGATGAAGGGGCCAACCCTTCATTTACGAGTGCCGTATCTTCGTCATACAGGCGGTGATAGGCTTTTAAATGAGTGGTCAGAGAAAGGGAAGCCCCGTTACAACTAGGGACTCGGTACAGAGGCAGATCTATTTGTAAAAGTTAAGGCAGTCATCTGAACATGTAAGGGTCCAGATTTACTACCGATATCGTGGAGTGCTGGGGACGTGCATTCCCATCTACGGCTGTGTAACTAGTCTCCCGCAAGCACATAAAGCATGCAGGGGTCTGAATCTGGCCCGATTTGCTTAAGAGTATCATACTTGGCTATTTTTAACATCATAAACAACTGTGGTGCGCATGCCACAATGTCAAACTGTCCCAGAATATAAGGTGGCGTCTGTCCAATTGCATACAGCTCATTATCAAATGCGTTTTCGTACATACGTTTTTCCACCTAAAGTGTTTGCTTTAAATCCCTTGCTTTTTTAAACTACGCATCTCATTAATCAGGCAAAAGCTATCCTCCCCTTCTTTCCTTTATAATATTAATTTGTTTAAAAAAATGTAATCCAATAAGTTAACAATCTACTTAACATATGAATTGTCTAAATACGGGCAAAGTCATGGGAAAGACAGCAATGAGAACAATAGGTTATTTTATACAATCTAAATTAAATTCCTTTCAAAGTATTATTTAATACTATTAGCTGAAAGGTAGCATGTTCACAAACATGAACCACAATAATGATGTGATATTAAACAACTTGAATAGTTGAAGTGGTAATAATTACCTCTCTTTGCTTACTAGTGTAAATTCTGCAAATGCTTGTTTTAAACACAAATAACCCCTAGGTGAAACCCTACTACACGTTTTAGAAATCTATTCTAATATTAATCAAGTAGCTGTTGCTTTATCTACTATTTATATGTAACTAATCCGTGAATGTTACCCTGTCATACTCCTCTTTTTCAGCACACTCACAGTCATAAAAACTTCAGCATAATCTAATACTGCCCCTTTTGTGTTATCCTCTCTTTCTCTAATTCCCAATTTCTGTCACATTCAACTTTCTTTAGTGGTGAATAATCGCCTATTCCCAGTGCAGATATAAAGGTTCTATCTAGGAACAAAACCAACATTGAAATGATATATAAAACACTGTTGTACAATTTTGAAAGCATGGTTGCCTAGACCTCAGTCATCTGCTTGCATGCATGACCCAGTCCAGTACTTGAACTGGCTTTGCCTTGTTTTATGTAATGACAAGTCTCTCTCTGTGTGTTTATTTCTGTTTTAGTCTCAGTATAAGGTTTGTAGGGTGCATCCATTGTTGAGTCTGAAAGTGATCTAACCTATACTTTCAGTATACTCTGGATGTTCGTCAGGGCTGTGATGTGACAATGTGGCCGATCACATTTTTTACATTGTTTGGAAGCACTCGAAGCTATGCAATACAAGCATGCTGGCAATCCTCCAGTTCTTATATTAAATATATATGTATATTGAAAGTTATTATGTATACATATGTATTTGCATGGTGTTTGTGTATTGTATGGTAGTTGTTAATTTGTTGGGGCCTGATAGGTGTAAGTAAATGTGTTTACATGTTTTGAATTAAGTATATTGTCTAATGTTTCTTTTAGAATATTAATGTGTATACACATGCTATATACATTATCAATGTTATAGAAGCTGTTTTATACAACTGTGTCTGTTATGTGCATGTCATAGAACTAAAGACTTTCATGACCTTTTAGATATATTATGGTTTATTTTTACTTTTTTTTTTATTTTGTTCAGTTCGTCGAATTGCACCAAGGTTTTCTATACCACCCACAAACCACGAGATCATGCCCGGTGGAAGTGTCAATATCACTTGTGTTGCAGTGGGGTCACCTATGCCATATGTAAAATGGATGCTGGGTGCTGAAGATCTAACCCCTGAGGATGATATGCCAATTGGACGAAACGTACTGGAGCTTACTGATGTCAGACAATCAGCTAATTATACATGTGTTGCAATGTCAACTTTAGGCGTTATAGAAGCAATAGCACAGATAACTGTTAAAGGTATTTATCATTTTTAAGTATGTGCAAGAATCACACTTTCTTAAATAAAATGATGCAATTTTTACCAATAAAATAATAATAATATGACAATGCAACATGTTACAGAGAGAGGCAACCCTCAACTCTCATTAACAGCTAAACTAGATGACACAAGAGACTGTAGTAAACCTTGTTAAACATAATTAATAAATGTAGAGCTCCTATATTCTGTAGGTGCTTTAGAATTTCTTCCATTTTAATTCATTGAAATGGGCGACATAAAACAAATGACTCTTCAGTAAAATTTTAGTGGGATCTTAAGAATGCATCTTATACACCAATAGTTTAATTAACCAGCTCGTATTAACAATCCCAGTTGTGATATCCCTATTTACTGTTAATTTTGATAATATATAATATTATTTCTGCAAAAAGACAGTGTTACGTTAGTTATACACGCAACATTTGCTTGAAAGCCAGAAGTAATCTACATAGAAACAGCGCAAAAATGCAAAGCACAGGGATTATTAACAAATCTCTCACTCTGTAAAATAAAATACAGAAATATTAGTTACACACATTCAGAAATATATATTTTCATGGCTTTTCCACTATGGTGGTCCTAACTCTAAATAATGACATTCACTGTGATGGCTCATATATCATGTGTGAGAGAGCTAACTTAAAGGCACGGCTGACATGCTTCCAAATACTGTTGCACAAATTCAGAAGTCTTTTTGTTTTATTTAACTTAAAGCCTTACCAAGACCTCCAGGAATCCCTATGGTAACAGAAAGCACTGCTACAAGTATCACCTTGACCTGGGACTCTGGAAATCCTGAACCTGTTACTTATTACATAATCCAGCACAAACCGAAAAATTCTGAAGAACAATATAAAGAAATTGATGGTGTAGCTACCACACGCTACAGTGTTGCTGGTCTTAGTCCTTACTCAGAGTACGAGTTCAGAGTTGTTGCTGTCAATAATATTGGACGCGGTCCACCCAGTGAACCAGTCGCAACAAGGACTTCAGAGCAAGCTCCATCCAGTGCTCCAAGGAATGTGCAGGCACGCATGCTGAGCTCAACCACTATTATAGTTCAATGGGAAGAACCAGAGGAACCCAATGGAGAGATACGGGGATACAGAGTTTATTACACTATGGACCCAACTCAACAAATTAATAGTTGGACAAAGTATAATGTAGCTGACAGCCAAATAACCACTATATCAAACTTGGTGCCTCAAAAAACATACTCAGTGAAGGTCCTAGCATTTACTTCAGTTGGAGATGGACCGCTTTCTAATGAAATACAAGTTATCACACAGACAGGAGGTAAGTCTGATATTTTTGTTTAAAGTTTGGTATCTCTCTGTAGAGTTTTAATAATATTAATAATGAATGATCATTGACATATAGAAAATGAAATACACATCTCAACATTAAAGAATAAATAACAATTAAAAAAAAAATCATAATAAAACGAATTAAAGACGCTACCAATTAGTAATACATTAATTTAATTAAATCTCAAACTAAAGGATACATCACCAAAATTCTATATAAAACTATTTAGAAAACTGCTGTATGGAAATTTTCTTGGCTCATTCAGCAAATAAAAAAAAACTGTTGGCACAGATTACCCATTGTCGGCCAAGTATCTATTGGTCAACTATTGGGGTGAACAGGTGAAACTATTCTGCTAGCTTGAGTTACTGGATCCTGAATTCTATATGTTAGACCCTGGGCTGTTACAATGGTACAATAAGGAAGTTCCTTGGTGGTGAGTTGACAGTGTTTCCCCTCAGATTTTGTCTTTCTGCATTTTCCATAGTTAATACTGGATTACTTTCTTTAACATTTGAATTTTGGAAGCACAATTCGTTTTATGTATGTTCATGAGCTAAATGTGCCGTCATCTCTTTGGCATTTAATACTGGAAACAAAATGTCTCAGTTCTTCCATCTAAGTGCACCCATAACGAATCCTTATATGAAAATAAAAACGTAATGCCACATAATAAATTTTAATTAATGACCCTATTAATGCTTCTGTTTATAGGAGGTAATCAAACTTTTATTCTTGCAGTTCCCAGTCAGCCTCTCAGCTTCAAAGCAGAAGCACAGTCAGAAACTAGTATATTACTATCTTGGAATGCCCCACGTTCTGACACAATATCCGGCTATGAACTATATTATAAAGAAGAAAATCAAGAAGAGGAGGTAAACTGTTTTCATTACTGAAGCTGCTATGCTGTTTTGATTGTATCATGAACGTAATGCACTTCAGTTATATATTAGAAAAATAATTACATTTTCACTACCATAAGAATATATA
>WWET01000047.1:116391-144484 GCA_011038615.1 Limnodynastes dumerilii | reverse complement strand
ATCAATCATCATTTTCCTTATTTTCAGGTATTCATGATCTCTTCCCCTTTAATGTTATTACTTCATAGAATTGATCCATTTCAGAAGATTCAGCAATGCACTACACAACTTTTCCCCCGCTCTACATAAACAAGCAGTGCTTACCTTCATACACTTACTGAACATAAGTTTAGGAATTTATGAAGAAGAGTGCATGCAAGATTCCCATTGCTGTGTAGTGATATACTTTATGCACATGCAAGAATTAGTAGTATTTGAAAGTGAATAATTAATAATAAAAAAATTCTGCATGATATATTTTTTTTGCTAATGACCTCTTTTTGTATTCTAACTAACAAGTTATTATAAAATGCCTTACTCACCTTACTCTTGATCTCCAGAAGTCTATTTCCTTTGACCCAAGCTTGGATTATCGACTACAAGGCCTGAAGCCAAACACTTTGTACTACTTCCGGTTGGCCGCTCGAGCTCCACTTGGCCTTGGTGCTTCAACTGCTGAAATTTCAGCCAAAACCCTGCAATCAAGTAGGTCTCTTTCTGAATCATTAAGCTCACTTAAACAATACGTTCACTGAAAACATTAAGTATTTGTATATAATACACATATATTGTAGAAGTCAAAAAACAGCTTTCTCTAGCTAGTTGATTAGTTAATTGGAAAAGTAACTTGCATTTCATATTATCTAACAGCAAGATTTTAACAATCATTGCAGCAATGTATTGTGTAATACAAAGGTAGAGCTTTGTTTTGGAAGGGTCACCGTAGTGGATTGTTAGGGGAATAACGGGTATTATGTTGAATGCAAATCATGTAGAATTTTGGTAGACTCTAAACAAGTATAATAACTGTTTTATGTGCAGCAAACTCTAAACTATTAAAGGAACATTCCAAATAGGATGGTTGACATCTAGTTGCTAGATCTCCGATAGATCTTCATGTTATTAAACAAAAAGACTGCCAAACAAACATTAGTTTGTCAGGATCCAGCTACTTTTCTTATATTTAATCTTTGTCCAGTATTTATTTAGTAAATATATAATTTTTTACCATATTTAAAAAAAAATATCCAGACTACATGGAATTCAAATGCTCTGTGGTAATGTTTTTTTTTCAAGTTCCGTAGTTTATTTTTTTTTGTGTCCTATATACTGTAGCTAAGAATAACATAAATTCCATCTGTTTCTACCTTGGTATTATTATATACAAAAAATGGTGTTGAAACTTTCATGATAGAGTTCTACTGTATTGAAGTCCTCCAGTTACTTCATAACATTTAAATATCACAGTTTTAGTGAAAGTTTAGGGAAGCTTTCACAAAGAAAGTGTGAAATAAGATAATTATAGAGGAAGACATTAAGCTGTTATGTTCAGTATTTTATTGCAAGATATTTGATTGAATAAGTGTAAATATATAGATTTACTTTGTTGATGATTATAATGTTTACTAAAAGACACATCATTTACTTTTATCTGCTTAATGTTTTGATATTGATAATGATGATCATCAGAAATACATGTCAGTAGCATGTTTATTAGCATATATGTCCCCTTGAAAACAAGATAATAATAATAATAACAACATCAATATTAATAATCTTGAGAGCTGGTATAGCAGCTGATGGTTTTTGGTAAGTACAAGTAACAGTCCAAACCAACAATGCTGTTCTCTATCCGGGTAGGTAAAACTTTGCATTAGATTCTCATTACACAAATCCGTTTGCATGCTTATTGTAGCTCCAGTGTTCAGTAATAAATTACTGTCAATTTTATTTTGGGATTCAACAAACTTGCAGACAATGGGTTGCTTTTTTTTCAACCTCTTTATTTTTATTATTTTTTTCAATGTATGTTTTCCTGCTAATTGGCAATTATAGCAGGTTTTAATGGCTGATTGGCAATTATAGCATGTTTTAATGCGTCTACCTTCAAAATTAATTAGTAAAATATTAACACTATGCCCACTACAAAAGAGCAAGTCATTTAATCGTGACTCCCCTTTATATTACAATGAAATATGCATTAATTGCAACCAGCAATATTAGCTATTTGCAAAAAAAAAAATAGTAGATTGTTGTTGAAGGCCAATTTTGCACAGGTAGGTAATTTTGTTGTGAGGCTTCATAATCACACTGTATGTCCCCACACATTGTTTTCATTCTTTTTATTTTTCCATTAAGTCTGCTCATTTTAACAAGCCAAGGTACATTTTGTTCCCTGAAATGTTTTACATTTTGGTTCTCATTCAGTTACCCTATTTAGTTATTTTGGTTTTGTTTTTATTTGTTTTTTTTTCCTTTCTTCCTCATTTTTTATTTTATTTTGGATCATTTCTATCTTTACACTCCAATCTCCCTGTAATGCTTTACTGAAATCAGAGCCATCAGCCCATCCACAAGACATAAGATGTAGCAGCCAAAGCTCTACCAGCATCTTGGTAAGTTGGCTACCACCACCAGAGGACAAACAGAATGGTGTTATCACAGCATATGCCATCATATACACTGAAGTGGATGGAGAAGATAACAAGCCCCATGAAATTACGGGCATTTCTGCAGATACTAGACAGTATGTTTTGGAACAACTGGAAAAATGGACTCAATACCATATCTCTATGATTGCTTACACTGATGTTGGACCAGGCCCTGAGAGTCCTTCAATATTGGTTCGGACAGATGAAGATGGTATGTTTACCCCTCACAATCAGTTTATACCTTTAACTTCTTTTCAAGGCTCTATATTACCACTGACCAATGAGAGCATTTTTTCAAATTTTTTCACTGTCATTTTTACAAGCCTTTTTCTCCTTTTTGACAATTTCTTTTTTTCTTCTTCAAATTTTTTCTATTTAAAAACCTGGAAACACCTATCTTTCTGTTTCCCTTTATTTTCTTGTTCTATTTCCTTGTTTTTATTATATAATTAATATATAATTGCCCTAATATTGGTATTTCAAATTCTTTGAAATTATCTTTTCTTTCCTCTTTCAACTTGCTTTTTTTAAAACATATTTTTGTGGAAACTGATACTCGGTTTACTCATTTTATTGTCTTGTGTTTTTTTGTCACCACTGTACAAAGAACAAATGAAGAAGGCTCTAAATTATTTTTATTTTTATATTTTTGCAGTGAAACCAATCATTTTTAAAGCATTTTGTTCTTGTCTTATTATTTGTATCAACACAACCTTTCCACACTTGTGCTTTGAATTTTCAAAGCATATTCCTTGGCTTTTTTACATTTTTACATGTTTTTCTCTTTCTCAGATACCCTTTTTTTCTTCCATTTTTGCATCAGTCATGTTTTTGATCTTCTCAGTAAATAGTAGAAAAATTATTTGTTTGGAATTTTTATTGTCTGAGTCAAGATCTTTTTGTTCAGTGGGTGGGACCAGTGGCAATAATTTATTTTTTATCAAATGATGTTCTTCCAGTTCCTAGTGGTCCTCCTCGCAAAGTCGAGGTAGAGGCTTTGAGTTCGACATCTGTTAAAGTGTTCTGGCGTTCACCTGTGTCTAACAAGCAGCATGGCCAAATACGTGGCTACCAGGTGCATTATGTGAAGATGGAAAATGGAGATCCCAAAGGCCCACCCATGCTGAAGGACGTGATGCTGTCTGATGCCCAGGTAAAAGCAGTTATTAATGACATAAACATCTAAAAAATATGCCTGTTGTATTAATCTTATGATACACTAAACATATGTATATAAATATGTGGAGACATGATGGCAACAATTCCGCTTGTTAATTCCCAATAGTGTTTTATGCAGTGTTGTTGAAAACAATTACAATGACATTGTTACAAGTAATGCTTCTTGAGAGTCTATATGGACTGTAAATATTCCAAAATATAGGCTGATAAAATACCTTTTAATGAGAAAATGTTGTCATGTCTATATTGTAAGTATGGCTTTAACATATACAGATATATGTGTGTGATAAGATAAGAGCTTTAGAGTAATCGTGTTTTCATATTAAACACTATGGGCCTTATCCAGATTCAAATGCAAAAATGGACATAACTTACTTTTGGAAAAACCCCATGCATATAATGAACAGTTTAAGGGATATCCAGATAGTGTATTTTGTATAGAGCCACATAACACACTCACAGTCACACAGCTAATACAATTGCAAGCACATGATTAATCCACTATAATGTATAATGAAAATGTTGGTTATGCTCTAATAATTGACATACAAAAAAATAAAAATACTTTAGAAAAGCAACATGCCTTCCCTGATTTACCAGGGCTGTCAACACAAAGCTTAAGCAACATTGAATACCTTTAGCGTTGCTTTCACAAAGGTTAGACAATACCACTGTGGTCTCATATAACTGGAGATTAACCACCAACATTCACATGGATTTAGACATGCCCTGGTGCAAATGGTTGCCTATAAACTCCACCTGTATTTTAACCAGTTATAGTCTGAATAAATGCAGTTGCGTATGCTTCTGTTCTGGTCATGTGCAGTGTGAAAGTATGAAGAGATGTTCTACAAAACTGGGCATACATCACAGCCTTGATCGGGCCCTATTTATTTAGAATCATTAGTATGTATCATATGTCTTTTTTTTTACCAATGGTATTATCTGTGTTTAATTTGTGATTCTGCATTATGGTTTCTTTTGTTGGTGACCCTTGTGGCATGGCCATACACTTCCCTTTCTTTGTTTTTTTTTTCATTCAGTCAATTTTATTAGGTTTTTCAAGTTTATACAAAGCTTAAAATAATACAACAAAAAAACAAACAAATAAGAACAAAAATTACAAATAATGTATCCCACACTGATGAGGTATAAAGCCCCCTGGATTGGAACCATCTCATAGTCATAGTACTAATAAGGTTAAAAAAAAAAACCTACTTCCCCCCCTCCCTGCCCTTTATAACAATAAACCCATCTTCTTGGCATGATTGGTACAGAAAACTAAAGCTAAAACTAGAGTAATAACAGTGACACAGAGTAATAGAGTAATTCAAATCACACAAAGAATAATTCACTATCTCTGTCTCCCACAAGGGCCAAAGGTCTTAAGCAGAGGATAAATTATCCAGTGTAAGCACACTCGTCCTTCAATAGTATTTGTCACTAGGAATGGACAGGGATTTATTTAAATATATAATATTATAATTTTTATGTCAAGCTTTTCTTTAGGTAAACAGATACCGCTCATGACATACGTACAACATCATTTACTGGAGCCACCCACCTCTATACAGTAGGGGGGCCAGGAGCCATCCAGGATCTGGTGATAAGGACCTTGGCCAATGTAGAGATAAGTTGTAGTGAATCCAGTCTGATCCAGGCAAAGCCTGCTCCAGGTCCTCCACTGTAAACACGGAGCTTGGATATCCACAGATTCCTGGAAAGTGAACTTGGCACAAATAATTTGACAATTGAGCAGAAGTGTAGGTCACCTGAGATGAGTAAAGATAATTCATTAATAATACGTAAAAAAAAAAACCACTTCTGCAACTTCTGATCCCTTTTACCACATAGTTACCACAGAATTTAAAATTGCTGGAATAACACTGTTCCCCTTAGCTTCCCTTGCAAGGCAAGCCATGGAGCTCCTCCCAGCGTCTGCCTGGGAATACAAGGAGTGTCCAGGATTTACAGAAGTCATCAAACCATTGTAAATAAAAAAGGAATCCAGCTATGGCATCCTACATCAATGAAAATAAGAGCTAGGATTTGACGTACAGTTATAGCCATATATTTATAGTAAAACACATTTTCACAAACTGACAGTTTTGTGTCGCTGGTAGGTTCGGATAGTTCATAAAAGAATTAGTAGGAAAGCCACTTTGGCTAGCGACTCCTCTCATGTCCGCTACATATACATTCATTCCTAGGAGAGTCTTAGTGACATACCTGCCAAGTTTATTACCTCATGCTTTTCAGGGCAGCCATAAAGCTATGCTGAGTTCCATGGTGCATTTGTCATCATAGTTAGTTGTACAGCCACTTTATATGTGCTTTCTTTTCTACTTAGTTTTATGATGTGTTTAGTTGTTTGATATGAAAGGGCCTGATGTAGACTTAAGATCGTTTTACTTATGCAAATGTACCTAAGTTATGCATTACAGAGGATAATTCACTCCCCTGCACGTATGTAACTTAGCAGACTTATGTGTTTAGAACCCTAGCATAACTTTTTCTTGCATATCTCTGTGCATACGGAATTCCTTGTCGTAAGCAAGTGCCTAACCCAGCCCATACGGTACAATATAAATGCCTCCCTCCACACACAATGCATATGTTCGGCTTGCCTAGGAATGTCACGCCCTATGGTACGGAGTTATGTACATGTTACGCACAATCAGAGTTATGATGAGTAACAACTGCCGCGCGCAGTACGTTCCCATAGCCAGATTTATGCATGCTGCGTGTGTAAATTGTCTGTTATTATTAAGTTTGGATCAGGACCAGACTGATTTGATATAATAAGACCAGATCCATAGTTTAGAAGTAAGAAATGTAATAATTTAAAATTAAGAAGAAAAAAAGACCAAAACCATATTAAATTGCAGGGGACGCAATAAATCTGTTGCAAGCAGAGCGGAGAGGTGATGTTTCCTGACCCAAGTCTAAATAACTGTTTAAATGTAAAGCTGGTCAGTATCTGTAAACATCAACAAAAGCAAAGTATTCTCCCTGCATGCAATTAATAAATCATTTATTGACTTCCCCCTGAAATATGGTTTTGTCTAAGTTTAAATTTTTACCACTTTTCTTCATCTTTTTTAAACCCTGTAACCAGTCAATAGATTTGAGCTCTTCCTCTTCTCTCGAGCCTTATTTTTCCCATATAGTGTAGTTTAAGCATGGCAGTTTGCAGGCATCTTATCCAGCTTAAACATAAAAGTGTTTGAATCCCATTTTCTGCAACAGGTATTGATTGTGTTCTAATTTATACAGCTGTAGCTGAAAACTAAAATCGTTTTTGTAGAATAATTTCACTGTGTCTCATTTACAGTTGAAATAACTGATTAAAATGGGATAGATCCAGAACTACGTTTGCCGTACGTTTACTCACGTAGCGTATTTTCGCGTGCGTACCTTCTATACACTCCCCTAGGCACAGCCCTTGAACGTACGTATTTTGTCAAGATACGCTTTTCAAACCCTACCTTAACTTTTGCCAACGTAACCGCAGTGATCCGCACACGTACGTATGGGCAACACGTATTTATGCAGCTAAGCACGCCCATACTGTACACTTTAAATACAAACCCCCGCCTACTTAACGTATTTCAGACGTATTTTGAACTCACGTAAAATTGGCACGCCCACACGTAAGTATTTACGTGACAAATACGTGAATGGCCCATATGTTCACAATTACGCTACGTTACTGAACGTATTTTCTATGGTGTGCATGCGCAGTACTTACCAAAAGGCGATTTTACGTCTCCGCCACGCGTAAATTCGCTCACAAGCGTTGTTCTGGATTTGGCCCAATGATATTATATAATACATTTTTGTAATTGCAGAAATTTTTTTTAAATATATATTTTTATACAAAGTACAGAAAAGTTGAAGTTTGGAAAAACTGCTACAACAACTGGTTAATGCAAAATAAAATAAAAGGAAATGACAGCAATAGTCAACATTCCATATCTGCCCTTACACATAAAGACAACAATTATGCACATTCTTATACTGTAATCTTATAACCAAGAGATACTTAAGAGAGAGTTGGGTGCTGACCGAGACGCACCTAATTCTCCTGTCCAGCCCCCAAAACCACAAAAGAGTGTTTTGAACGATATAGTGCAAGTGTTTACGCTGCAACGATCATACCTAATTGTTGCAAAGTACACAAAAGTTTAATCGCATATTTTAAAAAGTTTAATTGTAATGATCATGTCATTCAATAATAATAATGGCTCAACTGAAAATCGTGTGTAGTGTGTATGCAGGCTAATTGGCGATTAAAATTTTTCTATAATATCATCCATGGCTTAAAAACTTGTAGTGTATATGGGGCTTTAGCCTCTGTTTTTGAATTCAGATAATTAAAGTTGGCTTACGGATAGTTGGCTTACGGATAGCGGGCCGTATACAGAGTTTAATGTTTTTGACTACTGTGCATGCGTATAGAAAAGATACATAGATTACATTATAAATTTATTGCGCATGCGCAGTAGTCAAAAACATTACACTCCGGACGTATAAGTTATACATCCGGGAGTCTGAATACGGCCTACCACCTTATAAAATTTCTTTGATAGCAACATAAAAATTGATGACCGATAAGAGCCACATGGCCCATCCAGTCTGCCCAGTTGTTTATTTTAAACTATACTGACCATAGACCCTATTTACCCTCAATTTAGCTTGAGATTTAGAATATCCTTATATTTATCCCAAGAATATTTAAACTGTTCTACTGTATTAGCCTCAACCACCTCAGATGAGAGGTTACTTCACTTATCAATCACCCTTTCAGTGAAGTACATTTCCTCTAAATCTACCACCCTCGAGTTTATATTCATTCCCTTGTGTTCTGTTACATCTCTTCCTTTGAAAATGCCACCCTCCTCTAGCTGGTCATAATCTTTAGCAAATTTAAAAGCTGCTATCATATCTCCCCTCTCCCTATCCTCTAATCAAGATCGTATACATGCAACTATCTATCTATAAATCCAATCCCAAAGTTTCCTTGCTTATTTAACAGTCAGCAATGTGGCACAGTGTCAAAAGCCTTACTAAAATCTAGATAAGCTATGCCTACAGCTCCCCCTTTATCTAATACTTTACTGTCCCAGTCAAATAATTCAATAAGATTTGTTTGACATGATTTTCCCCCAGTGAATCCATGCTGCTTGGGATCCTGTAAGTTACTGGATTTAAGATACTGTACTATTTGTTCCTTTAACAGTGTTTCTATCAATTTCCCTACTACTGATCTGAGACTCACTGGTTGGTTGTTGGCTGCTTCTTTTCTACTCCACTTTTTTGCAGAGCGATGACATTTCCTATTTTCCATTTCTCTGGAATCACACCTGTTATTAGTGAATGGTTGAATAATTTATTTAACGGCACCCCCTCTAAGCTTTTGTAGTAGCCTAAAATTTCGGTTGCAATCTCCAGTTAGAAAGTGTGGCTTCCGAAAAAGGGATATTCGTAAGTTACTTTTAAAAAGTCCCTTTTTCCGAATCTTACACTTTTAGATATTTTATTTTTCCCCATTTCCACAAAATCCGCCTTCCTAAAATCTAGCACCCTTCTCTTTGTTCGGTATGTGTCTCTCTCAGTCATTATATTAAACCATACTGCTTGATGATCACTGGATCCTAGGTTCTCACCCACACTTACTAAATCTAAGATTACTTCTTTGTGAGTGGACTCACCAATAGTTTGAGGGATGCTCCCTGTAATTTAAAATGTACCCACTTCGAGTGGAGCTTGCTGAAGACTCACCCCAGTGATTATTACCTCCCCTTTTAATGCCATTTTTGCCGGTGGGAGTGAACACGGAAAATAGCTTTTTTAGAAGAAGAGACAGCTGAAAGCTAATTTTTTTTAAATGAATGGTTTTTTAAATGAATGGGTAAGTATGCTGATTAGTTTGCTTATCCATACATTCTTCGGAGACACTGCCGCAGACCTGTCACACCTGCTACTCTGACAGGAGAGGTGAATAACACTCTCTGGGGAGTTTTAGGGTTAGACTGTGGGAAAGGGAGGATTAGGGTACTCAAAGAGGAGGGTTAGAGTAATGAAATGAGAAAGGAGGCTTAGGGTAATGAAAGGGGAATCTTAGGGTCAGGGTTTGCGGGAGGGGAGTCTTAGGGTCAGGCTGTGGGGATGGGACTCTTGGGGTCAGGCTGTGGGAAAGGGAACTAAGTTCCATATGTCTAGATATCTGTATCATAACATCTGGTGCGTGCATGCACACTGACAGAAAATCAAACAGCAGTTTGCGGAATTTGTCTGATGTGCGGATATATTTCTAATTACACAGGTTTACATTAAACCAGAATGTTTAGGAAGGAGAAATTACCAGGTAGAGGGAGTCTTGGAAATAACAACTTCATCTTTATAATTATGGATTCTTAGTAACAGAAACTTGACCAACTAGTCTCAAAGTAACCTTACATAAAAGCTATAATGAAAGCCATAAATATAGCTGTTTGTAAATTACCCCTTATCTCTGCAAAGGTGAGAAAAACAGACAATGTCCACTATGCAAAATGTATGAAGGTCGCATAATGGTGACCTTTCAACTACTGTAACTATTCTCATATGTAGGGGGGTCTTTTTTCCCCAACCTTTTCAATTCCATGCATAAACTATATAGCATAAGCAGCACATAACATTTGCTGTGCTGTTATCTACCCCTTTAAAAGAAAAAAGAATTCCAATAGTATTTTAAAACATACGAGAAACTAACATACTGTAAGCATTGAGCGTTGGTGTTAAAGGCTGGAACTGACTGTTAATTGGTCCTTACTGGTGTAACTGCAGTGAAAACCCAAGTAGTTATGCTAGTTCCCAGCCTCCTAGCAGTTGGTTTTGATCCTAACATTAACATACACTTTTATAGGTAAATGTGTTTAACTAAACTTCTTTTTCAAACTCTATCAAGTGGTTTTGTTTAAAACTCATTCCTAATTTATATAGACCACCTTATCCAAACTGTTGTTTAACATTCAACTATAGCTTACATAATGTTCAGGAATAATTAGTATTAAGCTAAATATCTTGTGAATTGATATGTACATTCTCATGCAAATGAGTTCATCCCAAAAAAATATTGCCTCCTCTATACATAGGCAACAGGTGTTCTTTAACACAGGGTGATAATTTAAGTATAAATGTGTAGCTGTCATGGAAACAGCTTTAAATGTATAGTGTTTTTTGTATTGATGGCTTAGTCTAAAAAACTAATCTGTGTCTACACAGCAATGCAGCTCTGTACTATTATGCAAATCCTTACTCTGTTTACCAAAATCTTTTAGCATCCAGTTTATTTTACTTAACCCCAACTATCAGTGAAATGATTTATGCAAATTGCGTTTCTAGTTCATAGTGTTCCTGAGGGTGTGCGGGGCTTGATGATGAAAATCATGTCATCAAGTCCCACCCAATCGCTTGTAACACTAGGTATTGCTGTAATGCTAGGCAGGGGGCGGGGCTTGTGGGAGATTTGCCGGATCTTCCAGGATAACGGTAGAACTGCCCGAACTTCATGAGTCTTTCACAAATTCCAAGGAAAGCCATCAACACTGCCTTTAACATTGGCTAGTCTAAAGCTGACCTATTGTTCATTAACTCAACTCCATACTATTATGCTTACATTTGTACACTGTTGTTACTGAGACAGGGTCTCATGCAGAGTTGTGAGCACATAGGGGAGTTTTGCTTATGCTATTTTTCTTTAGCACTACACATGCCTGGAAAAACATGTGCCTTTCCACTGTATGCAATGATGAGTTCTAGACATCAGCCTACTTATGTTCAGGCCATTCCAAGGTTGGATTGTGTTTTGTGTGTGCAATTTATGTGTATTGTTCAGTTGGAAAATATGCAAATGCACTAGTTTCAAGCATATTGAATTGTGCCTGCCTAACCCTGGGGCAAACATGTACACATACATTGCAGATGCTGGCCGATCTTTCCAAAACTATATGCGTTGCTCATCCTTGCACATTATTGTATATTATATGCATAATTTCACTGTCTCTATTTTATTATTTCATTTAATGACCTTAATTTGCTTCTATTCTACTTTATGCTTTCTCACAAGCATAGTCTTAATTCATTTTTACATCTACCTTTATATACCCACATTCTAGCATAGTAATGCACTGTTACCTCTTAAAAATATTACACAATATTGCAGGTTTGGAATAATGTAAAAAAAACCTATACTGGCCCAGATTTACAACCGCAGACGTATTACACATACGTCCTTAAATTACTGATAATAGCTACTACGCATGCGTGGTAACTATTTTATGTAATCTACGTATCGTTTTGTTACGTAGATTGTGTATATGTGGTCTGTAAGTATGTGTAATACTTCCGCGGTTGTGAATCCAGGCCACCCTGTGTATACATTTTAAGTGTTCACTTCAGTTTGTTTTACGCCAGCCATGGTTAGTTGCATGGACTTTGTTTAAAACCTGGGCTATGGGAAAAGAAATATACTGGTAGCAAGAGTATAGAAGCCTCACTGAGCAATTGTAACTTCTTACTGGCCCTTCAGTTCACACTTCTGTAGCCATCTTGAAAGAGAGAAAATTAAGTTTCCATATTTCAGGCGCTAATGCGGCTTTCATATTTATTATTCTCATGGAGTTTAAGATTTGAATTCCCTTGGTAGAAGAATGGGAATATAAAGGGGTTAGACAGACCCCTAACTGCACAAACGGTTCTTCATATATTTTCTTTTATCTCTCTCTTCCACTTTACTCTTAAACAGTGGGAATATGATGATACAGCTGAACATGTGAGTAATGTGGTCTTGCTGGTTTTAAAGTGTTTATTTTTATTTTTTTGAGCGTGCCTTGTGTTCTTTTTTTTTTGCACAGATGCATGCACTAACATTCAACAACGGTTTTGTGTTTACTATTTCCAGTCGGCATGATATTTTTTATTGTACAAATAGTGAGACGTCTGACAAGTGCAAACTGTTACGTGTTTTTGATAGAATGGCTGCTGTTTGAATGGCTGCTACTAATGATGCTTTGATTGTGCTGCGACTCTGTTAGATCAAACATTGATTGGCCTGGCTTTTAAAAGTCAATCTTTAGCAGATGATTTACAACGTTATTACGATATTATTTTGTATTTAAATACACAGTCCTAAAGTTGTGTACATTTCGTTTTATTTGGGTGATGCATGATACAGCTATCTCACTTCAAGAATGCGCGGTTTCATTCACCAAACATTTGCAACTTTAATAAAATAAAATAATGAATTTATATTTGCCACAAGCTACAAGAATATAGTGATATAGGACCGGATCCAGACCCCCCCGCACGTTTTCCTTACATGCAGGGTCTGCACGGGAGAGGGGCGTGAACCCCCCTGTCACTCCCCTCTCTTGTTTGTAACAAGTGTGACTTATGCTGTCATAAGGCAGCCTTAACGCATACTTGTGGATCAGTGCTCCGTCTAGCCGCTAATCCGCTCGTGTGTGTGTGTGGTGACACCCACACTGTATAATTCACATGCTTCCCCCCCAGCCCACCTTAGCGGGCGGAAGGGAAGACCAGCCCCTTTGATCTTAAATGCCATCGTACAGAACTAAGGTATGTATGATGGTTGTTACGTTAGTTAAAACTTATGTAACATCTGGAGGGCACATGCACCCTCCAGTCCATTCAGCCCACTTACACACTTTGCGTGCATAAGTAGGCAATCGTTACAATGTGTGGATCCGGTCCATAATGACACCTTATATATCATTAAAAAAACAATGCTATATATTTTATATATTTTATTTTTTGCAGTAAATAGATTTATTATATTTACCCCATGTAGTGCATATGTGGTATAATTACCTTCAATAAAATATTGTATTCCTAACAATTCATAAATTCTATTCAAATGTACATTACTGTAAAAATAACATATATAAAGGGACATTATGAAATAGTCTTATATACAATAAGAAAGCCAATGAGTAGTAGATATCTTTCTTATTCGTATTCATGTCATGCGTCAAAGTTTATCTTTCGGATAACAGGAAAAGGCAAAAAATGTCCAGGAATCTATTAACAAAAGAAAGGCGCAACAGATTTATGAGTGACTTTTCACTTTCTCTGTACTTCATTTCAGGAAATGATCATCACTGGACTGCAGCCTGAAACAGCATATGCTATCACTGTGACAGCTTATACCACAAAAGGAGACGGTGCTCGAAGCAAGCCTAAAGTTGTGTCTACACCTGGCGCAGGTGATGCTCTTAGTACTTAATCCTTTTTACACACAGCTGTCATATTTAGACCATCTCTGTCTACCACTAAATACACCCATTTGTCATTTTGCTCTATAGTACTTGTTTCTCATTATACTTGAAGTGAACCCAATTTGTTCAACAAATGGCTTTGTCCCAAAGAAATGTGAACTCAGGGTTTTATAATGCAATGGATTTTGTTGATTTTGCCAGATACTAAAAGGGTACCTGGCACCAGAGAGACTGTACAATTACAGTTGCTAGAAAAAGAATGCCAGGTATGCGCTCCAGTGCTCCAGCTGCAAATACTTGAAACTTACTGAGTTTCCACACATGAATCATACTCACGTTAGCATCTTACTTATCCAGAGGAAGTTATAAGGTGTAAAGGAAATTGATACTGACATGACTCATACTTTTACCTCCCTAGGTAATGTTTATGTTAAGTTGTCCAGTACAAACAAGTCGATTTTTCTGTTACACAAAATTTCAGTATACATTAGTCATGAAGTGTAGCTCATTTCATTTTCAGACCTTATTATTTACCCTAAAAAAATACAAAAAACCTCTGGCGCTACAAAAAAAAAAAACCTCAGCTGTGAGGGAGAATTTCTGCAAGTTCTCCAAACAATAGCGCAAACAAGGAAAAAAGAGACACAGCTAGAAAAGAAGAATTGTTTCTAAAAATTAACTCACCAAATTCAATCAAAGGGCAACCAAGTAGAAATAATGAATTTAATAAAGAAACATTAAAAACTTAAACAAGCAGCTAATATCAATATAAAAGTTATAAATCCATATATTGAGACTGTTATAATTGTGTGCTAGTGACTCTATACAATTACCTGCAGAGATATGCGGCTATCGTTTGGCCTGTATGAGTATAGTGAAGATGATTTGTGAAACTTAACAGAATAGTAGACCAATCGGGTCTTATGAATAAATGGATTTATAACTTTTAAATTGATATTAGCTGCTTGTTTAAGTTTTTAATGTTTCTTTATTAAATTCATTATTTCTACTTGGTTGCCCTTTGATTGAATTTGGTGAATTCATTTTTAGAAACAATTCTTCTTTACTCGCTGTGTCTCTTTTTTTCCTTATTATTTACCCAGCAGAACATATATTTAAAGTGCAGTCCTAAAAACCATTCATAGGCCTTTAGACATATTTGAGCAAGCCACTTTGTTACATTGAGACTGTTGCCTGATTCAGGAACATAAATATATAATGTATAAAGTGCAGTAAATCTGGCAAGAACACTTTTACGCTGTAATTTAGAGTTCAGCGAGCAAACATCAATTCTCAACTCTTATTCTGTTTATACATGTCACATCCCTCCCGACCCCAAGAATAACATGGGTTAGCCAAGGTGCATAGATGTGAAATGCTGGGTGGATATTTACTACTTATGTATATTTTATCACACACTAGGCTTAAGGTATCAACGATACACTCTTTTACTGTCAGGTAGACTTGGTTATTTCTTTTTAACTCTCCATTTATTCAATTGTTTTGGAAGTCTGGTTGTATTTCTTTTCTTTAGAGGCACCACCAATCAAAGTAAAAATATGAAATAAAAAATGCCTCTAGAATAAAAGCCATTTATGACATATATAATTTACTGACAGCTTCTAGCAATCTCTTCACAAGAAAGCTAAAGGAATGATGTTTTCCAATTCTGTGGCCTCTCCTTGCTTTGCCTATGCTCCATTGGCTTTAATAATGGTTAGAACTAAACAAGAATATGGCTAAGAATGATTTTCTGTAAACGTTTTTTTATTCACATATGTTAAAATATAAATTGAACTGAAGCAATGCATTAATACAATTCAAGGAGGTAACAGGTCAGTCGCAAGATACCAAATAATGAATTCAAGCCAAATAGTTGGATACATTAGTAGGACTATAAAAGCTAACACCAATCATCTACAGCACTCACTTGAGAAAGAAAAAGTAGAGAAACATATAAGCCTTATACACCAACCAAAAGAAAATACCATGTTCCATTGTGCACATAATGGTATGGGTTTACACAAGTTTACTAATTAAGGGGTAAATCCAGACCTACGGGCTATGTATGTTAGAACGTGTAGTGTATTTACACTAGCGTAATTTCTATGCACTCCCCTAGTCACTCCACCTGCTCATACATACTTTTTTACGCTGCCCAAACCCTATCTTAACTTTTCCTAGCGTAAGTACTGACGTACATAATGGATTTACGTACGTGACGGCCTAACCCGGCCCATACTGTCCAATTTAAATGCCTCCCTCCGCCTACAAAGCGTAACTACGGGTGTCGTATTGATGCCCCCGCCCCTTCGTTTGTAGTTACGCTGATGGTACGTCCGTTCAGCAGTACGTGGCGTAACATCTGCCACGCGCATGCGCAGTAAATATGATTAGACGATGTTACGTCATCGGTTAGCGTAAATACGCTAGCGTACGTAGCTCAGGATCTGGCCTTTTTTGAGGAGCATTAACAACAGAAAGATCAACAATGTTTTAAATGTAAAAGCTTAAATTAATGGTAGCAAGTAAAAACATGTTTATTAAATAAATATAACTTTTAAACATTTAACAATAACTCATATGTAATAGCTTATAGTAGTTTTGTGCTTTTGTCTGCAAAAGGCTTAGACACACTGCTTTATAAAGCTACCACGAAGTTACATTCAAGTGATATTTTTCTTGCAGTTCCAGGTAAACCTCGGCTTGTTATCAACCACACTCAGATGAACACAGCTCTCATTCAGTGGTATGCACCTGTGGAAACCTTTGGGCCAGTCATGGGTTATCGGTTGAAGTATGGTCGCAAAGATATGAACATTCTCACCACTCTAGAATTCTCAGAAAAAGAAGACCACTTTACTGCCAAAGAAATCCACAAGGGAGCATCATATGTCTTTAAGTTATCAGCTAGAAACAAAGTGGGCTTTGGGGAAGAGAATATTCAAGAAATTACTATCCCGGAGGAGATACCAACTGGATTTCCTCAAAACCTTCATTGTCAAAGCATGACATCAATATCAGTGGAGATGACTTGGCAACCACCCATCTTAGCAGAAAGAAATGGTGTAATCATAAAATACACCCTCCTGTACAGGGATATCAACAATCCAAATCATCCAATTGAAGTGTCCATGGTTTCTGCTGACACATCCGTGACTCTTACTGCGTTAAAACCTGACACCATTTATGATGTTAAAATTCGTGCTTATACAATCAAGGGTCCTGGTCCTTTTAGTCCAAGTGTCCAATTCAGGACACTTCCAGTAGATCAAGGTAGGATTTGTCTACTTAAGCCTTTCTCCTTAGAGGAAAATCTTTACTTTGGAGGGGTACCAAAGTAGTTGCTTATCCTGATGGTACTACTTAAGTTATTAGGGCTGCAATTCCAAAAGGTAATGTACATGAGCCTTAATGTGTTTATAACACATTAGTAATCAGTTGGCATCTGTCTCATTTCTTCCTCATTCAGGTAAGAAAACAAATTAATTTTGCTGGAGCAACGAAAAGCAGTACAGGGATTCCATAATACCATTTCTCTTTCGTTTTTATCTTAGCCTCATACAAATAAACCTGAACATTTCCAGCAGCAGATAGGTATACTGATTAAAGGATAGTTTAAATACATTTTTCTTACTTTTCCAGCAGTGTTTGCAAAAAATTTTCACGTGAAAGCTGTGATGAAGACATCAGTGTTGCTGTCCTGGGAAATTCCAGAAAATTACAACTCTGCATTGCCCTTCAAAGTAAGTTTATTCTTCAAACATAAAACACACAAAAAATGGTAATACTGCATAATGTTTTTACAACCAAGGAGCGAGAAAGACTAGAAAGAAGACTGATTAAAGTGCACATCCAAATTCAATAATACATATATGCATATGCAAATCGTTAAATACACAAAGGGCTGGATCCAGACCTAGTTAAGTGCTTGCAATTCAAAGATATATCCCTGCATGCAAAGAATACAAATAACTTGACTCCCACTGAAATCAACATGGTTTAGCCCAGGAGTAACTAAGTTCAAGCACTTAACTAGGTCTGGATCAGGCCCAAAGTCACCAATTAAAACCCTGAAATAGAATACAGATAAATGAAAACATTAATTTTAATTAATATTTTTTTAAATGTTCAATTTTTTTATTTTTTTTTATTACAGGCAAAATCTTGTTAGTGTAACTCCGCAAAATGAACAGTAATAGCTTGAATAAAAAGGTTAATATCACACCTGCAGTAATCAGGGAGGTTAATCAGGAAAAATGGAACTCAAAAAGATAATACCTTAGATGTTTATGTAGAATTGCGATAATTGCACATCGATATCTGTACCCATATGCATTTCATAAAAATGTCCTGTCTTCAGGTATTGTCACTAATACAGAGGGTAACAACATGCCTGCTGTTATATATTTTAGACTCAGTTTTTATTTTCAACTTCTTGCTGTCATATGTTTATTTATTTCGACTACAGGGCTTTTTTTTTTTTTACACTATTTTTACACTGTTCCTAACCCGTGGTTGTTGAACAGCCTGCTGTCAATCCTTTGGACAGGCATGTCCTTAGGGGTCCCTTAATCACTGATTGGTGTTCTTACCTTTTTTTATACATACCCCCGTCCATGTCAGGACACAATCCTTGACAAAGCAAACGGCAAAATGCATGTCGGTGTTTGTTAAGGGGTGACCAGGGTGTACCTCGGTCTCCCGCTTTGTGCACACCGCTAGTTTATTTCACTCCTGCTTGATACAATTTACGCTATCCTTTCCTATAACAGTTCATTGGGACACTGTAGAACAGAGAGGGCAGCTAACCCCTAAAGGGGAGAAGTCCTGCCATGAGTCGGAAGGTACATTACTATCAGAATAGGGAGGTTTTCTTTTCTTTTCTCATATAACTTTGTGTTTTTGTTTATCATTGTTCATCTGCAACCAATTTGAGAGCTACATTTTATCTTGCTATTACCAATTGCAGTCTAAGGTATTATCTGAGTTCCCTTTTTCTTGGTTGAATTTGATATAAACTCCAGTCAAGCTATTAATATTCATATTGCGGTGTTGAATACACTTACATTATTTCACCTTTTAAAATAATTTTGTGTGTTCACCTTAATCAGTTCTCTTTCTGGTGTTTCTTGCTCCTTGGCTGTTAGTGTTTGTATTTTGACTGATCGTGGCACCCCCCTTCTATGCTATTGTGCTATTGTTAACCATAATAAGGGGGCTTATATAGAAGGGGTGTGTGTGTGTGTGTGTGTGTGTGTATTTATATATGGTTGTATCTTTGTAAATGTCTATTTATAACTAAATGTGTGATTCATCCAGGATATTAAATCACTTCATATTGTTGTCCTGTATAAAACAAACTAGACTAACACAATTACTTGGAACACTCTTGTGTTTAGGTGGTATATTAAGCATGGGGGCTATAAAGCATGGCTGCGTCCAACCAGCTCTCTTTATATTATTACTATTTGTACAACAGAAGTTACTACATCAATTTTTATTTGCTGTCCCTCAAGACAGAGGGCTGGATCCAGAACGAAATAAGTCAGACGACTTGTGCAAGTCTCTTGCATAACTCCCCTGCCAAGTAACATCGGCGCATGCACACATCGAATGTTACGCTATCATAACTTCTAACATTCGGAAATCAATTCCGTACGATAGAAGATCCATGGAAGGGGCCAGCTCTTCACTTCTGCATGCCTAATCCATGCCATACTAGCGGGGATGGAAAACAGCAGTACCGCAGAAATCCATGCAGTGAAGTTAAGGTAGCGTTAAGGACACATAAGTGAGAGGGAACTGACAGAGGCGTGCACTCCCCTCTTCCGTGAGGACTTTTAGAAGCCCGCATAGACCCCCGCATACGGAAAGCGTGCAGGGGTGCCATATACGACCCAGAGTTCCTTATTAGGTATGTTTATCAATGAATATTGTGTTAAAGGATTCCAGCTTCTCACAGTAAAAATACTATGTGAATATCCTTATTTAATGCCTGTAGTTCTATCTTTATAATTTTTTAAATAATGCTGCTTTCACATCACCAACTCTGAAAAACCCGGGTTTTTAGACCCGGGTTTTTCCAGGAAAGAAATGTAGGGTAAAAAAAAAAAGACACCTTTTTAAACACCAAAAACCCGGGAAATTCCCGGGTCAGACCTTTTCACATTACCAATGAATTTCCCGGGTCTGCCCTGTCTAGCAACTGTCAATCATTGTAGAAATGAGCTCTTATTGGCTGCTTCACATGTGCTCTTACAGTGAATGTCATTGTTTTAATGGACTTGAAATTAATGCAGAAATAGCAACATTGATTTTGACATTTGAAGTATTGATTAAAAAAGGGAAACAGGATGACAGGGCATGCTGACACTTGTGGTTCCCCAAGCACTAGTATGCTCTGGCATCCTTGGGCATGCTGATTGCAGCACTACAAGCTTACTTTACTTTTACTTTACTTTTACTTTTACTTTTACTTTACTTTGCAAATGTTTTTTTTGTGAGATCCGACGCTACAAACAGATTTGTTTACTGTTGCCATAGCAACAGTAGACAAATCTCACCAATCGGCAATGTGAAAAAACCGGGTTGCAAAACAACCCTGGACCTTTCATAGGACCCGGGAAAAACCCTTCTTTCCTCTGTCATTCCCCTCTCACCTGTGGACTTTGGAGGTTTTACGTGTCCATAAGCCTACCTTAAATTCTCCACCCGGATATGCATCCATACAAACAAAGATCTGTGTGGAAGTGCTTACCGCCACCCACTCAAATTCATCTGCATGCTTATCCCCACCCCCACCCCTCGTATTGGGCTTAGGCCTGAGGGCATTTTAGATCATCACGGATCTCCTAGCATACGCTGCCAGAAAATCACCCAACTTCTGCAAGCATCTTGAGGCAGTCGAGTACCCGAAGGAGATTAGGATTTGGTCCATTGATACTACATTTTGTTTACTGATGTTTGCACCAGGTTATTTTAAACAACCTTTTTTTTTTTACTACATTCCAGCACTAAAGTACTATTATTATGCATTTCATACATTAAAATGAATTCATTTCTGTTATTTTTCTGTGGAAGTCCTTGAATGTCATCAGCTGTTTTTACTATAAGCCATGCAAAGACCAAAGGTTGAAGGTCTACACAGATGTACTGCAACACATGCTACAACATGTTCTTGTCAAGAATAATTTGTTAGGTCAAATTTCTTTGCCATAAAACATAAAAATTTTGCCTCATCCTCTCCCAATACATGTTCCGACCTCTGTATTTAAATCATTGCAATCATCCACTATGCAGTTCATCTGGAACGGTAAAAAGCCCAGGCTCCGTAGATTGATAATGGTCAAGTCTTCGGTTGAAGGGGGTTTGGGCCTACCTCTAATTCACAATTATTTCCTAGCGGCGCAGCTGACCCACATCGTCACCTGGCATTCCAAACCGGGCACAAAAGTTTGTGTTAATATAGAGAATGGACTTCTCGCTGAGGGGGGAGTGGCGTACCTCCCATGGCTGACAAAAGCTCACAGACCGGCGGATACTTTAGAGATTCCCACTATACACTTCACCCTTAAACTTTGGGACACGATTTATAGTAAACATGAACTAACTTCAAACCTCTCACCGTTGACACCACTCTGGTTACATCAGCGTTTCTCCAAATGTGCCAACCAGCAGACTGTCACCTCATGGTCCAATAAGGGTATTGACCACTTCCTCCGTGTTCTAGGTCAGTTTGCCCCCCAGACATTCGAGGACTTTAGGGCTAAGCACGACCTCCAACCTAATGCATTTTCCCATACCTTCAAGCACGCAAATTCATACAAACACCATCCCGTGCCAAAACACTACAACGCCCGACCCAGTTCGAGCGTTTTTGTATGTACTCAGTGGGGCAAAGAGGAATGATCTCCTTGTTATACCACACGGTTCTCCAACCTCCGTTCGAGGAGCGGGAGCCTCATGAGAGTGCCTGGGAGGATGATTTGGGGGGACGGGTGGATGACGAGGGATGGTCGGACATTAGGCTTCGCATCGCTAAGGCTTCTATTAATGTGGGAATCAGAGAAACAGCCTACAAAGTTTATACCCGCTGGTATTTGGTCCCATTGAAACTGCATCTTTTTTACCCATCTGTGTCTAATCTCTGTTGGCGGCAATGTGGAGGTGTGGGATCCTTTTTCCACATATGGTGGAGTTGTCCTATCATTACTCTTTTTTGGAAAGATACCATAGCTCTTCTCAACCGAATTCTGGAGATAATCCTACCCTATGACCCTGCGGTATTTTTACTGTGTAAGCCATTGCCCACACTCCCCAAAACCACGGATAAATTAATCATGCACTTTTCCAACGCAGCAAAATCATTGATCGCTAAGCACTGGAAAAATCCACAAGCACCCCCACAAGCAGCTTTATTAAACAAAATATGGCATTTGTCGTCAATGGAATATATAACGGCACTCCTAAATAATAAGGTCAAAAACTACCAATCTATCTGGAACCCTTGGTACTCTTATTTCAATACCTCAAGTCCAGGGAATCTGTGAAAACTAGTGAGGTTAGGTTCTACTTCCATGTCCCTATTCTTATACCTTTCCCCTTTCCTCCCCCCTTTTCTTTTTTCTCTTTCTTTTCTTCCCCCTCTTTAAGTTTCTGAAAAAAGGCTTTTACTCTCTCCCTTTTTTCTGGTAAGGAATTGAGACGCGTCCTGTACCTAATATCCGGGTACATGACCCCTACGCAAATATTAGCAACATTTAGCATAAGTGCTCTTGCTCCATATGTAGCCTTCTGTTTGCATCAACACAATTGCTGATTTTATGTTTTCAATGTTTGTTGCATGTATCTTTTTCTTTGTTATACTCAATGTATATGATTGAACAATGCAAAGTTATATGATGTTATCTGGAAACAACAACAAAAAAGAAAGAAAAAATGCGTCTATAAATAAAGAGATTAAAAAAAAATAAATTATAATTTTTGCCTCATCCAATCAAAAAATGTTCTTACATTGTCGAGCATACAGACGAATGATAAATACAAATTTGGTGTATTATATTATTTATAGCCTAAAGCAAAAGTATAATCCCAAGATACTGTGTTTATCTTTCACTAGATTCTTTATGATGATGGGAAAAAGTCTGCAGAAGTCGATGGTAGAGCAACTCAAGCACTTATCACCAAGCTAAAACCGGAAACATCATATTCATTTGTTCTTACTAATCGTGGAAATAGCGCTGGAGGTCTCCAGCACAGAGTGGCAGCAATAACAGCACCTGATGTCCTTCGAACAAAGCCTGTTTTCATTGGCAAAACAAACTCAGATGGTATGATAACTGTGGAGTTACCTGAAGTCCTTTCAAGTGAAAAAATTAAGTAAGTTTATTTTTTACGTTATATGTCCTAGTTTGCCATATGCCAAATGTTTGAGACAAGTAATACAAGCAGCTGATGGTAAATCCCTCTAAAACCCAATAGATGATGCTAAAGCATACAGACGGTTTCATATTTCGGCAAATTTTGTTCATGCTGCTGAAGAATCTTCATCCTGTCAACTCCTGTCAGCGGCCAGCCAGGGAAAAGGAGTGATTGATTGGCAATAGCTAGCATTATGTAGACTTTGCATTTCTATTTAATCAGAATACCAGTATGCTCTTTCACGGGAGCATTATCCAGACCACAAAACGCCTCATACCTTTCCTTTTCTCCGTTGAGTGCAGTGACACAATTACTTAATAGTGTTTCCCCAATTGTCTGTGCTTCCATTTATTTTGAAATGGCTGTCAAAACAAGTATATTTCCAGTGGGTAAAACAAGAACAATTATGCCATTAATGGGACTATTCCATACCATATAGACATTGACATACAAAGTGTTAATGTTCTCTGGCACCCAGTACCCTATAGTATCTAAGTGTTATGTATTACTGGAATACATGTGTCAGTTATCTCTGCATTTGACAATAAAATATCATATGTGGTATAATAAAATGAATTATAATATAGACTGTGGTACAATATTTATAAATTGTCTGTAGTTCAGGGAATAGTAACACAGATAAGCCTTAGACATGCAGCTGTCTGTAGTGATCATTGGCTAAATCTTACAATTAATGAGTTGCTGCCTGCACTGTACTATGAAATATGGTTCCTCATTTAAAGGGATGCCATTAAAGGTGCACTGTAGCGGAAGAACTACCGCTAGCTGTAATTAATTCACAAAATGAACTTATGGTAATGTGTTCAGCCTGCGACTTCTCGATGTCTCACTCTTATAAATAAAACACACAAATCATGTTTTGTTACCAAAAAAATTCCCAGCAAAATACTTTTGTATTTGTCTTATACGGTCACCTCTATTTCTGATTTTGTTCTACAATATCTCGGATCCATATTTTACAGAGGCTATTACATTGTTATTGTCCCTTTGAAAAAAGCCCGTGGAAAGTTTATAAAGCCGGATAAGAGCCCAGATGAAATGGAATTGGATGAGGTAATAATGAATATTATGTCTATTTTTATTTATTGTAAAGCGATGTTTTCTTTGTGTCATTCTCTAAGTAGAGCATTTTGAGACTTTTTGGGTAAAAATAAAAGAGAATATTTCCGGCTTTCCATATGCAGTTAATATATAATGTCAGTCATAATGTTCTGCTTGGACACATCATCGTGTTCTAAGCCCGCAGGGACACAATGTTTAATTGCTTAAATGAAAATGCAAAAAAAAAAATAAAAATACCTAATCTTCTCTCTCTTTGTAATAAATATTTTATTCTTTGCTCGGTGCAAAAAAGATGTGAAAGTTCAAAGAGGTGAAATGATTATACAGAAATTACTTAATCTCTATGGATATGAGCGCCATTAAAGGTCGGGTTCATTAGTAGCGTTTGCTAAATCTAAAACAAATGCTAAATTGCAATTTGCAGTGCAATTTAACTTTTGACCTATAACTCGACTGACATCTCTGGTATGTCTGTGTAAGTTTTTATCATACAACAAAGGGGACTTTAAAATTTGTTTATTCTATTGAGTTGTTTGTAACTTTAAATTTGAGGAATAGGAGGTGATTAAATTTAGTAGCATTGCATTTTGAACTTCTTGCATATTTAGATTTTTGAAACTTGTATTAATATGCCTGCCGTCTCTATCAATCCAATGCTATCGTTTCTAAAGTTGTGCTAAGCTTGTTTTTTGTAGTATAGAAGGAAAATGATATTCTATAGGCACCTGATACCGCTTTCAGATCTCCGCCCCGGGTCTGTGAACCCGGGATATTGCCGTGTCAGCAGAGGATTGCAGGGTCATAGACCCTGTTTCACATTGCAGGGCAGACCCAGGAAATTCCGGGACCCGGGTCTTCCCTGGCAGTAGTGTGAGTCATCACACTGTGTAATTTGTTTACTGTTGCTCTGGCAACACTTGTTGCCAGGGCAATAGTAAACAAATTACACCAATCAAGTAGATTATGTTCTAACCCGGGTAGCACCTTTCACACTGTACCCCTACCCGGGTCTGACCGGGAATAACCCTTCTTTTCACCCGGGTTGAATTCCTGGGTCATTAGACCCGGGTAGAGGCACTCGGACCCTTTTACACTGAGCCTTTACCCGGATTTTTGCTGCTTGCCCCGGCAAAACCTGGGTTTTTAGGGCGATGTGAAAGGGGTATGAATTGTATATTATTGCACATTTATTTATTTATAACATAACAAAGAAACTTTGCTTCATCATTATATTAAAAATAATGGTTTACAGTTTAAACATTAGTTATTATGGATCAGATAATCCAGACCTCCACTACAGCTGAGCACAGCAGCACCAGAGATCCGAAGTCAGATCCAAAC
Organism: Limnodynastes dumerilii; assembly: GCA_011038615.1. NCBI lineage: Eukaryota > Metazoa > Chordata > Amphibia > Anura > Limnodynastidae > Limnodynastes > Limnodynastes dumerilii. The sequence continues at coordinate 118,704 of WWET01000047.1, read as the reverse complement.
TCCTTTGCGAATGAGGGTAGGCCACTCCATGCATATAAACCACTTCTAATAGCAAGACCCTACCTTAAGATTTATGCACTGTCCCCATGTAAAGTCTAGTACAGGCTGGCTTCAGCCCTTACATACTTTCCATAGTAATTGCATATCTACCCTCACCCACAGAGTGATAGTGCTTCTGCTTCCTGAAATGTTCTACCTTGCTGTCAGAGTTTTAACCAGGACGGATCTGTCCTGGAAAGTGGCGTCCGCTCCTATCACTCGGAGAATGACCCCTTGTAAGAAGTCTGCATTCAGACCTATGTAACTTTGTACAATCTACAGTATTGGCCTAAAGTTGCAATAGGGAGCAATGCACATGGATAGGTTTGCTTATCTGGCCATTTGCATTATGTTGTAAGCAAAATAAAGATTTAAATCTGGATCAACTCTTGAATATTTTGAAATGATTATCCAAAAGCGGTAATTATCTCTCATTATATAGAGCCCCATTATGATCATCCTGCAATTTTCTTTTTTACCTGCTAACTCCCCTCTGTGAATGATTGTATCATCTACTAACTGCAAAAAAAAAATAAAAAAAATAGTTATAAATATCAACTTTCTCATTACTGCTCTTATTATTTATTATTATATCAGTAGTGTAGCTGTATCAATTGCTTATCTATAGCAGTTGTTTATCTATATAAGTTGTTTATCTATTTGAAATGACAAAAGTCAATTCTAGTTCATCTGATATCTCATAGGATAGCTTGGGGATATCAGATGTAGCTTATAAAGCCAACTACAAAAGATACCTGATAAGCTTTTGTGAGATGTTTTCATGGCACATTAGAGTAGATTAAGCATTGCACTCAGTCTCAGATTTATTTTATATATAAAACTGTCACTAAATATTTCTGCTTTGTTTCATTATATGTTGCTTATGTATATGTAGTTTGGTAGTATGGACAATTTGAATTATGGCCTTCTGAATAATATTGTGCATTGTAAACCACCGAATGGCTGCATAATCACAAACACTATAGAAATGCATGAGAAACATTTGAAGAAGGCTTAGTTGTAACCTTGAAAATGTTTAGTGCAATCCAAAGTTGCAAAGGATTATGAAGGAGTGACATTGAACTTTCTTGAAATTACATTGTATGGGTATGTGCAGCCAGTCCCCATAACAAAGGGCCATTTTAATCATGCTGTATTTTGTGGTGCGTTAATGTGTGTAATAGTTTGATAAAGAACATTTATTAATTCAGAATTTTTTGGGTCAGAATGGGTTGCATCCCACTTTGTACCAATATAATTGAGAGTTGAGGCCTCATTGTAGAATTAATGGTGGAGGAAATAAGATATGCATTGACTGGAAAATGAAAATTATTCTCGATAAAGAACCAAAGACCTTCATATATCTCCTAGAACTGCATTCTCCACATAAACCATTTTGTTAAAGGAAGAATATTGCTGCTTTAACCCTAAAAAATAAAAAAAAATATATTTTTTTTTCACAGAAATCACAGTTATGTTCCTTTAGCCTCTTCAAATGCATATGCCATTTATTTCACTGATTCTATCTATTCTATCTTCTCTTTCTAACTGATTTACCTAGAGACCAGATTCATGACCCTCAATTAACCTTTCAGAAACTTTAATTCAAATGCATTATTTATATTGTAGAAATGAATTATCATAAAAATTTAAATTTAAACGTAATGTTAAAAAGATAATATTTGCAACTGATCTTGTGAAGTGTGAAGAAAAGTGTTTAAGTGTTTTGGTGATTTTATTTACTTTTCTACAATGTTTGCAGATTAAATGACACACATTAATTTCAAATTAAATGATGTGATAAATGTTAAACAAGTTTGTTTGTCTTTTTTTGTCTTGGCAAGCCAAGTTAGCTAAAAGCTACTATGAAGCATTTTTTTTTATCTGCACATTAGACATGGAACAGGTTATTAACTTGTTTTCAGCTTGCTACATTGTGCTTTTCTAAAAGAACTTTTGCAACCCTTGGGTTACATTTACCCCATATCATTTTTATAATGAATTTGTTTAAAACAGAGAGGAGGTGATGAGAGCTATTTGTTTGTGAAAGCAAAATATTTTTAATAAATGTAAAAATTGTTTAAAATAATGCTTTCCATTAATATTTTGGGGAAGCTACGGAGGGGTGTGGTTCGCCACTGAGAGCGGCCCTTTTTCGAAAGGGACATTTTTTTTGACCACTTTTTTCTGAAGAGGGAGCAGAAGCAAATGTTTCTGCCCCTTGCAGACAGGTAAGCACCGATCCCTATTTCCCCAACCCCAACTCTTATGCTA
>WWET01000047.1:88371-116354 GCA_011038615.1 Limnodynastes dumerilii | reverse complement strand
CCATTACCCTAACCCTGACCCAGCCTGACCCTAACCTTCCCCTTATCCGATCCATCCCCCCTCTGCTGCCTCATCCTAAGTCTCCGCTTCTCCCATCCATCACCATAAGACTACCCTTCTAAGTTTTATTCCCTTTCTGCAGCGTGACTGTAAAACTTTCAGAACGTTGGGAACCGTGGGGTCCTGCGGCAGTTCTGTGGCGTAAATTTCTAATTTATGACATTTTCAAAACAGACAAAGCCCACAATTGGCTGCCGGTTGTGAAATTTTAAAAATGCCGTTTTCACAGCGGCACACACAACCTCTACAGAGATACACCACAGTTATATGGGTAGAATTCTGGAAATTGTCATGCTAAAAACTGAAATGATAAGTCATGACCAGTAGACTTATAGAAACTGCTTACATTTTAATTAAATGTTCATTACACATTCAAATTTGTGTAGTTTACAAGAAGAATGCTTTAGCATGAAATAATTAACGTTGCAATTTGTGGTTTGACTTCAATCAGCTGCTAAAGAAGAGTTCAAGGAAACGAAGAAGTATTCGTTTCAAGAGAGAAGTTGATGAAAAACCTTACATTGCAGCACACTTTGATGTACTTCCAACCGAGTTCACCCTAGGAGATCAGAAACAATATGGTGGCTTTGAGAACAAGCAGCTGCAAAATGGACAAGAATATGTGTTTTTTGTTCTGGCAGTAATAGAACACAGTGAACAGGTAAGTAAGGTTAAGCTTATACTAAAATATTCATATTGAAGAAATGTCATGCAGTGTCTTTATTTTTTGCTTTGTTATTTTATTGAACATTATCTATTAAAATAACCCGGTGCCCCGTGGTATGTGGTATGATGCCGCACTATTTTTTTCAGTTTTAATGTTTAAATCTGTACTTTATACTATTGGAAGAACAGGTGAACACAAATACTCAACTTGTGTGTTGTTGAAGCAGATCATTTGTCTAGTATTTAGATTATTTTTTTCTTCTGAATATTTGCCTACAATTATCATTAAAATAGTTTGTATACTGCCTACGACATATCCTCTGGGTTAGTCGTTACTGCTATTGTCAGTCTATACTATACTATACTATACTATTATTATAGTCATTACTGTTATTGTTATGTCTTTACAAAAAAGTTATTATTATTATGAAACCGGACTTGCATAAAATAATTTGTTTTTGTTTGTAATAAAGTGTAAAGGTAACTTATTTCGACATGTTTTAATCAAACTAGTCTCCAAATATGTATTTGTTGTTATTTTTTAATGGTTAGATGTAAAAGGAAAATAATTGCCAGCCATTGGAGAGACCTAGGGCTTTAATTATATTTAGAAACTTGGGAAATCTCATTGAACATTAGGATTATTTAAAAAGTTACCTAAAGGTTTATAGATACTATTGTATGGACAATATTGTATACATTAGTTCCGGGATGCATTCTCCAGCACAAAAATGACATTTTCGAAATATAGACAGCCGAAAGCTCGGATGTCTCTATTTCGAAAATTATACTGATTATAAAGTTAAATAAAAGTTTATAATCTGTATTATTTTCGAATAGGTAAGTATGCTGAATTAATTTTTGGGCATACTTACCCATTCATTAATTCAAAAACCACCTGAACAGACAGGTAAGTGTTACAAGGGAGTCTGTTGGGTGTCTTACGTTTAGGCTATGGGGAATGGAGGCTTAGGTTTAGGCTGTGGGGAGGGGAGTCTTAGGATTAGGCTGCGGGGAGGGGAGTTTTAGGGTTAGCCTGCAGTTGGGGGGGGGAGTTATAGGGTTGGGCTGCAGGGAGTCTTAAGCAGAGCACACACTGGAACTTTTCAGCAGATAATCTTTCCAATCGCCCAGTCAAGACTATTTCACCAGATATCTTACCAGTGTGTACTGTCTAAAGATCTAATAGACACAGTAAACGCTTTTAAATATCAAAAGATATCTTTCCATGGTTGATCCGGCATATTAGGAGCTCCAAAAATTAAATCGAAAGATCACAGACCATTTCAAAATGTTATCGGACATCTTTGGAAAGTACACACTGGTAAGATATCTGGTGAAACAGTTTTTTGATTGTGTGATTGGAAAGAGTATCTTTTGAAAAAGCCACATTGTGTACCCAGCATTAGGAGTCTTAGGGTCAGGCTGCAGGGAAGGCAGTCTTAGAGTCAGGCTGTGGGGAGGAGAGGGTAATGGAGGAAGGATTAGGATAAGAATTGGGAACATAAATACTTTCCATTCTCACTATGAAATTAGAGTAATCCATCAAGCTTAATAGAAAAATGGTTGGATGGCAAATTCCTAATGTGGGAAATTACCTTAAACTCTGAGGGTCTGAAAAACCCCAAAGTTTATAAGCAGATCTCTAGTAAGAAGAGATAGAATATACAGGTTATCAGTGAGGGGACGGTTAAGGTTAGGTTTAGCGTAAGTGTTTTTTTTTCTGACTGTTCACTATCGACAACACTTAGGTTGGTATTATGATACTATTGATATTAGTGTTGTTAGAGTAATGTTACTGTCAAGTACATTTTTGTAGTCTTACACTGGGGACCTTGGGGCTGATTCAGAGATGCGATTGCGAAAAGATCGCAAATATACCCATCTAATGTTAAGATCCTAGCAGGTTCCAGCCCACTGCATAAAGAGTCACTCCCCTTGCAAACAGCGGTGGATCTTAAACTTAGACCACCATTGACTAGCCCTAACTCTACGCTGTCATTTGGGATCTTAAGTGACGTGGTAGCGTTCATTTAAGATCCTAAGTGTCAGCCCGCGCCCACTTTCCCTCATTTCCCTGCCTCCCCCCGCCCATTTCCATGCAAATCCTTAAGATCTTAAAGATTCGCAGCACTTAAGATCTTAAGTGCTTGCGTGCGATTCAAACTTACGCTCTTAGCGAATTTACGCTCCTAACCGCTACGTAGACAGCGTTGCACTATTACTACGCATGCGCAGTTTTGCAAATTTTCTAGGATCTTAAATATACGCTCCTAAGTGCCGTGGAAATCGTATCTCTGAATCAGGCCACTTATGCTACTGAGTGTATGAATGTCACAAAAATGACTTTGTATCTCATATGCCATACCCTGTCAGACAGATGTGGTTTTTTTCTAAAGTGGAGGAAGATGTGCAGGAGTAGGGTGATATGTGCTGCACAGCTCTGAACCCGAGTTAGGGCACTGGCCTTTACACAAACTGTTCCGGGATCATAGAAATAATAGCTCTACTATGACAGAAACTGGACAATAACATTTAAGTGCATTGCTGAAGTCGTGGAAAACTAGCATATCGTCATATAGAAGACTAGCAAATGAGAGAAGATGGCAGATGTAGTACAGGAACAAAGGTCTAGAGCAGGCGTCTAGATCTCCAGCTAGAGCAAGAGGCACTTTAGTGAAAATATTTGTTAGAAGATACAGTAATTTTCATACTTGCAAAAATATAAAGTGACTTATAGCCAAACAGCAAAAACCATTTCCACCACGTGAGTTTTTTGTTAAATATATTCATATTTATAATTTTTTTTTTACATGATTTCCTATCACTGGTTTGCACTCTATGACATTACAAAATGTATAATTATTTTCTTACACACTGTTAGGATTAAAACCTGGTGTAATTTCTAATTACCTCAGAAATCACTTGCATTAACTTTCCATTTTTTCCACCGGTAATACCGAGCACCATAATTAGCAATTTATTGAATGGTGTATTGATGCTCTCTGACTTCTGCTAGTTTGAAGAGTGGTACCAATTTCTGCATTTCCTGTTCAGAGATGCTCAGCAATTGATAGACCTTCCTCACCGAGATTATTACAGAGAGTACTGAGGCATGAATTTTCCAGCAGTTATATATTTTAAAATGCCTGTGGAAAATGAAAGGTTCCTGCTTTGTCTGGGGAATGCATGAATAAATAGCTTTTACGGCAAGCATCATTTCAGCCACATGATAAGAGCCATGCATAGAAAGTTATATCCTGCCAATTTATAGCTAATATGTAAGCAAATTACAGCTTTCAGGGGGGAAAATTCAGTTTATTGCATTCTAATTTGTTGGAGCAAAACATGGATATTTTATTTTTACCTTTCTTATTTGCAAGTAACAGGGGATGTGCCCAGAATTTCTTAGAAATATGTTAAGGTATATCATACAATATCATACATTATATCCATTGAAATGAAAATATAAAACTAATAAGAAAATATAAAACTATTAAATATTCCATTATTCTGTGAGTTATACAACTAATTTATTTTGTTTTTGTAGACCATGTATTCCACAAGCCCCTATTCAGATCCAGTTGTCTCAATGGAACTTGACCCACAGCCAATGACAGATGAAGAAGAGGGCTTGATTTGGGTAGTTGGACCAGTTCTTGCTGTGGTGTTCATCATATGTATTGTGATTGCAATTCTTCTTTATAAAAGGTAAGTTATAGTAAGTAGTACTAGTGCATTGTTTTTTGCTTGTTCATACATATAAGATACACAGGGGCTGAGTCAGATTTGAATGTACACCAATTGGCGCTGAATAATGCATGATTTTCTATTAATGTGCATGTCCAGAAAACAGTCACATTAATGCAAAAACTATCTCTATGGCACATTGCTGTCACTGGGGACAGCATGGGAATCCAATGTTTGGTATCAAACCTTAGCATCTAAGGCACTTGAGACAAAGGTGAAAAATCTAAAAATTATTTATTTTAGGGATATTGAACTGCACTTCGTCAACCCTGATATAACGAATAATAATGATGCACTAGAAGATGTAAAGGTTCTCTGTATAGCAGACTATGTGGTCTCAATATATTTATTTTAGATCTTATTTTTAAAGGACGTTTGATTACCAAGTTTTTTTTCTTTTCTTTTTAAATGTAAAAAGAACAGAAATAATTTGTAAATATTTCTATACTAACATAATAATAATATATCTAATTCAAAGTGGAAGAAGAAAATGGATTTTTCAGGCTCTGGCTGAAAATACAGATCACAACACCTTTAGGTTGTTACCATTAGGGCCACCAATTTGTTATGTACGTATCATATTTGGCCTGAAACATCCTTTTTCAAGCTTCGTGCTGAAAAGTATCCACAGTATATGTTTACAAGTATGATCCAGTGAAAGCTGTTTCATTAATTGTAGATTATATTTGCTGTGTATTAATTTAACTGTTATTTAGCAATTAATATTTCATCTCTTCTCTGTTTCTGCATTAAAATGGAGCAGTAAACCAGACAGGTGAGAAATGTTACTGTATTAAATAAAATGTGGTTTCTGTTATGTCAAAACAATTTTTAAGGCATTAAAATGACATCAACATTTAAAGTAAAACATTTCACTTTAGAAGAATATAATATTAACTTCATAATTCTGCAATGTCAACAAATTAAACTTGTTGCTGATTGCTTATAAACACTCACACATTATATTTAGGTGGTGAATCATTGTACCAATATGATCTCCAAATGACTATCCTATACCACTTATATAAGTGTTAATATAAAGGTAGTTCACCAGTATTTACCAGTATTCTTTATCAAGAAGAGTTTGGCTTATAATGGACACTCTAAGGATTTAATGAGTTAATACATCTCATGATAATCAAGTCAATAAAGAGGTTGAGAATTCCAGCAAAGATAGTACTGTAGCCATGTTAAACTGCAGGGGGAAAGAGGGCAAAATTTCAACTGTGCAAAGAGAAATAAAGTTGAGAGGTGGCTTTTCCTATCTCAACTCTAACAATTTAAAATGAGTTTAGAATAAAAGCTGTTCAGCATTTATGTGGTATAAGCAATATAAAGCAGTGTTTTTTCCCCCTGCATGTTAAAAACTAAGCTTAGCAACTTGATAAATAAGATGTTGGGAAAAACTGTGCTAAAAAACTTTAAGCCTTCTGCTGTTCTCAATTCTTGGAGGGTCTACAACCTCCACAGAAACAATAAATAAAATAAAGGAAAGAGAACTAAAAACAGCGCTGGCACACTCCCAGTAAGTGTAGTATATTAGTGTAAAGCCCCCTTTAATAATTCCAACAATCGCAAGATTCGTATGGAGTGCTTAAGAGCCTGGGTAGAAATGATCATAAAGCCGGGATAAAAACATAGTTTTAATACACATGATAAAATCTTTCAATACACAAATAATACAACAATGGAAATGTAATGAACCGAGTAGTAGTGGTGTAGCGTGCCGTGCAGCTGTCAAACACCACGTGCAGGCAGACGGCTAGGGGAGCTCCAGGAAGCTGGATGTAAATTCTGTTGGCACGGGAAGCAAGGCGACGGGACCACACACTTGTAATCATACCACCAGCTGACGCGTTTCGGGCAGATGTGCCCTTTCTCAAAGCTATTGCAAGCTTAGCAACTTAGCTGCACCCCTTATATTGCATCATTGCAACATGATGTTCAGGTAAATAGCCGGATCTCAGATTAATAACTGCAGCCTACTTATGGTCGTGACGTGCGTCAGTCGGCTTTGTGTCTATTCTGCGCATGTGTTCTGCATCTTCAAAAATATGGAACCAGTATTTTACTATATACAGGAAAACGAGAAATAAACACATAGGGCCTGATCTGGAATTAGGTGATAACTTAAAAATTCTACGTCCTGAATTCCACATGCAGGACTGCCGGGCACTCCCCTTTTCACTCCTGCGTGCAGCCTATACCTTAAGTATTCTGCAATACTGAAACTTAGCCAAGCCCTTACTGTAGAATTTAACATCCACAGTGCGTATCTTGTACACAAGGTGAGTGGGCGTGTCCCCAAAGCGGAGGCTGAATTCTGCACAGAACACAGCATCAGGCATCAGAATTTCTTAATCCTGGATCCGGATCATAGTGCCAGTTATTAGCACGTTCATGTACCTAGTCACTTGTACATACACAGAATGCAATAAGAAATGTGCCATTTTTTAACAAAAACTGGACTGGTTTCCGTTTCTAGATTGCAGAGAGCTAAAATAACTTGCTAAGGTTTATAGTTAATATTGTATCTAGATGCATGTATAGTAAAGGAGCACTTTAGAATGCTTGTAACATACCAGTGTAACATTATACTTACATATCATATTCATTTGAGAAGCCATAAAATCTATTACTAAATACTTTGAGGACATACTGTATAGTCATAGTGAAAAAAAAATATGAGGGTTTTTTGTTATGTTAATGAACAAGTCACTGGTTCTTTATCTGTTATTCCTCCTTTATTCTACATCCAGACTTAATATTTTGGCTTAGTTATTTGCGCTAAAGACCTATCCTACAAGTCACTGAATTGATTAATTTTCTTGTTGAGCTCCCGTGTGCTGCTTGTCTTGTCTGGGCTTACGTTCTATAATTAGTATTCAGTTTGCTGATATCACCACCTACAAATAATTAAATGTTTCCAATACCTCTATAGGTAATAAACTCTTTGCCTTTGTTATGCTAAAAGTGAGCAGAGAATGCTCAGTGAAAATGACACTGGAATGAGATTTTATTAAGATAGGAAAGTGATGAGTTCTTTTGTGACACATTAAACAACTCAGCCATGGATCCTGCTGATTGTGTAACACCTCATCCAAAAGGTAGCTGATTGGAAGCATGTAGTGGTAGAGGATCATTTGCAGCATCCAGAAAACAATTAGTTATACAGTATGTTTACAGAGAGCAATGGTCTTGGCTCTTCATCAACATCAAATTGACAACACAGAAATAAGCTAATATGCACATGTAGGGCTCCATCTGTCTCTGTGTCATTGATCTCTTAACAAACACTGACATTTTTGTCAGTGGTATCTATAACTTAGTGGTTTTAAAATCAAATATTAATTGCTTTGGGGCTTTTTATGAAGCAATCTTTTAACATACTCATGATATAAATTTGCACAAGATATTTTCTACTGTAATAAAATTATGCATACGTTTGAATGCCTTTTTTTTAATATGCACACACATCTCTGCTCCCTCGTGGGAACAAATACCAACACCATCCAGATTTAATCAATTGGATGTTCCTTCTTTCTTAGTGCAATGTACAGAATAGGTGTGTATTTATCCAGACTTCCATACAAATAAGTAATTTTTAGGCACTAAAGTTAGAAAAATAGTGTAGGCCCTGACTGTCACAAAACCTTAAAGTACACGTGAGTGGGAGCAATTAAATTCTGAACCCATGGATGTATTATGGATTATAGTGTAGAGCAATGATTGCGGATCCCTCAACGTTTTGCAGGGGCATCTGATTGCAGCACATAAATGTTAATGTATTGACATGATATAAATGTATTAATAAAAAACACTGTGAGGTGTACTTTTTAATTCTGCATGCACATTTTTGTGACAGACTGCAATTTGCATAATTACATATAGAACAAACAAGAATGTAAAATATATATATATAAACATTTAGAGCCAGATTTACTAAGTGGGTTTGGAAAAGTGGAGATGTTGCCCGTAGAATCTAGCTGACATTCTCTAGTATTAAAATAGTTAAATGAGATCTAGAATGTGATTGGTTACAATGGGCAACATCTCCACTTTTCCAAACCCGCAGCTTAGTAAATCCAGCCCTTTGTTTGTGATTATTAAAGTTCATTGGGCCTGATCCAGACTTAATAATGATAGCTAATTTACACAAGCTGCACGCGTATATCTGGCTGTGAGAATGCACTGTACATGCATGTGGTAGATGTTACGCATCGCAGCTTTGACCGTACGTAATTCCGTATGATAGGGCGTGTCATCCCTACGCAAGCCGATTATACGCATTATGGGAGGAGGGAGGTATTTAGATTGTACAGTATGGGTTGGGTTAGGCACTTACATAGCACAATGCATTATGTACGACCAGAGATACGCAAGCAAAAGTTAAGTTAGGGTTTAAACACATAAGTCAGCTAATTTACGTGCATGCGAGGGGAGTCCCGGGGGGGGGGTGCATTATACTTAGTAGTGTGTAACTCGGGTACGCTTGTTTACGTAAAACAACCTTAAATCTGGGTCTGGCCCATTGTGAGCACTGGGATATTGGAGTATAATTATTAATGACTAGCTAAATGATATGTTGATATTTTTCTATTTATTTTCGGTTATTTACATATAGCTTTATAAAGAGTATCTAGTTATTTTCAGCAAGTTAAGCTTACAATTAATGTCCTAGACCAAAGTTGCAATGCCACAAGGGTCATTTTGTTCAGTAGCAAGATGACCTATGAAAATGTTTTAGGAGTGAGCAGTCGGTTGAGCATGGCGCTGATGTTATGCCATGACTGCACTTTAGTCAGATTTTTGTGTTCTATTCTTTCTATTGATGACAGACCGTATTAAAGTTATGAAGTTATACACACAGTATGTGATAATATGTATTGAAATAAAAAGAAATGCATCTTATATTTCCATTTTTTTTATTAACAGGAAAAGAACAGAATCGGAATCTAGAAAAAGCAGCTTACCTAACAATAAGGAGATCCCATCCCATCATCCTACTGATCCAGTAGAACTTCGGCGTCTTAACTTTCAAACACCAGGTGAGAAACATCATTCATTCTCTTGAATCTCATCTAAGCCATGCTTAAAGGAAATTTAAAGTCTATAGAGCCCTAGTTATGTCTCAGTTCATGTTTTAAAATGAGCAAGCTGACAATGTTATGCATTGCTTTAGGTGCCAAGAAGTGAATTGGGGCACTATTCACTTCAAACAACATTTATTAAGAGGCATACTGTACTATAGTTGGCAAACAACATTGTTGATCAAAACATAGACTTTAAAAAAATGTTCTCTTTACAAACTGACCCGTTTCCCATCAATTTTTTCGCTACCACACTGATACAATTTCAAGCAGTTTTGAAGTGTAAATGGAAACCATCAAGAATCCCATTAGTTTTTCAAAAGTATAACATCATGTTCTTTCATTGCTGAATGCAGGGTCTAATTAAATCCTCCACATCCCGGATATTATGATAAAGTATAGTAGAGGTGTTCATATTACTTCATTATATTCCAATCTAAGGACTTGCTATAAAACCCCAAAAAATAATCAGAATTATAGTCATAATTATAGTATAAAACCATATTATTTGAGTAAAATTATTTGATATTTCAATGTGTTGACTACATCAAAGAGAAAAATAACTCAAGGATGGTCTATAAAGTTTACACTTTTACTGCCATTGCCTATAAATACTATGAGTTTCCTTGAACATTAGTATTATATCTAATTGACAGCCCTATAAATGTACATTAGATTTCTTTACATTCCACAGAAAAAGCTTTTACTGTCAATGAGACTTCAAGGTGATTGCTTAAACAGCTGAGTTTTAATTCAAAGCCATGAACATATATTTATGTATAAGTATCTCAGCTTTCAGTGTGTTTATTAATTAATTAACCAATCAATCAGATTCTAACTCTCGCTTTCCTATTACATACTAAAAAATGTCGGTTAGAATCTGATTTGCTATAGGCAACATCTCCACATTTCCAAACCCACAGCTTAGTTAATCTGGCCCTTAGTATGACCTCATGAATGCCCCGATTCAGAGTTTGAAAATAATAGAGGAAAGTTACACCTGGGCAAAACCATGTTGATTTCAGTGGAGTCAAATTTCATTTGTTGCAAACAGTATTATAGTTGAAAGGTGATGCCTCCCTCGGAAAGCTTGTCTACCCATCAATGTATTGGAACTTCAAGCAGTCCACAGAGTTCTGGTCCAGTCCGGAACTCTCTTGTACAGCAAACCCATAAGGATTCAATCCGACAACGTCACAGCAGTGGTTTACCTCAACCATCAGGGAGGAACTCGCAGTGCAAGAGTCATGAAGGAGGTTTCTCGGATCATGGTTTCGGAAGTTTCGACGATCTTTATTGCAGGAGTGGAAAATTGGGAGGCCGACTATCTCAGCTGTCACAGGGTTCAGACGGGAGAGTGGTCTCTGCATAGGGAGGTATTCGACCTTCTAGTTCAGCGTTGGGGTCAGTCGGAGAAAGACTTCATGGTATCTCGCCAGAACTTCAAGGGCCCTCTGTTCTGCGCAAAGACAAGAGACCCCACCGCAGGCTTCACAGATGCGATGTCGTTCCGATGGAAGTTTTGGCTAGTGTACCTATTCCCTCATCTTCCCATGCTTTCGAGAGCTCTCAAGAAGTTGAAGAGAGAAGGAGTAGCCGCCATCCTCGTGGCTCCAGACTGTCCCCGCTGGACGTAGTACTCAGACGTTCTCTCAATGTCCACAGCTCCTCCATTCTGGTTACCTCTTTGGCTAGACCTTCTCTTCCAAGGACCAATTCATTGCCAAAACTCAAATCAGCAGGTTTTGACAGCATGGCTGCTAAGACCCTGATTCTTAGAGCAAGGGGGTTCTCTTCTAAGGTTATTAGCACCATAATTAGGGCTAGAAAGTCTTCCTCCTCTGAAAATTACTATAGAGTGTGTAGGTGTTACATCCAGTGATGTGAATCACAGAATTATCACACTACTAGTTTTAAGCTTTCCTGTTTTTTTGTCTTTTCTCCAGGCAGGCTTGGATAAGGGTTTAGATTTGGCATCTTTAAAGATGTAGGTGTCTGCGTTGTCAATTTTTTGCCAGAGAAAGATTGCAGGTTTAAGGGATGTTCAGACCTTTTTACAGGGAGTCCTGCATGTTCAGCCTCCTTTTTTTCACCCAATTGAGCCATGGAACCTCAATCTGGTATTGCAGGCTCTTACCAGGGAGCCGTTCGAGCCTTTGGAATCTACAGATCTAAAATACCTCACCTGCAAGACGATATTTCTGCTAGCTATTTCTTCCACACGGCGGGTATGAAAAATAAGAGCATTGTGCTGTAATCCTTCCTTTTTGATTTTCCATGTGGACAGGGCAGTCTTACATACTAAACCTTCCTTCATTCCTAAGGTGGTTTCTCGTTTTCACCTAAACCAGGAGATAGTGGTCCCAGGTTTCTCTTCACAGTCTGTATCCTCGGACTCTTCTTTGTCATCCCTGGATGTTGTCCGTGCTCTTAGGTGTTATGTGGACTGTACCAGTTCTGTTAGGAAGACGTCAGACCTTTTTGTTTTATAAGCAGCTAATAAGTGGGGTTGACCGGCTTCTAATGCTTCACTGGTGTGGTGGAATACATCTTCTATTAGGCTTTTGTGCTGGTTAACAGACCGATTCCAAATGGGCTGACGGCTCATTCCACTAAAGTGGTTGGAGCTGCGCATCATGGCACTTCGGCGGAACAGTTGTGCAGGGCCGCTACGTGGTCATCTGTCCATACCTTTACTAAATTATATGGGTCTCATTTACTAAAGTCGATTTTGTTGAAATCGTCCAAACTCCCGGGACTTAAGCTCCGATTTTGCCATCGCTGCATTCGCTAAAGCTGAAATCCCAGGACTTTGGGCTTTTCCAAAATCGACACGACCAACATCGTTAAAACATCGCAGTCCCAATTTTTACAATGTAAGAGATAGCAATAACAGGATTTACTAAAGGTGTTTTGACACAATCGCCTCATGTTCGTCCTAAAATCGCTGCCTAAAAAATCGCCTTCTGAGTGTGGCGCTTTCATTGAAAGCGACACACACTTTAGCTGAAAAACACATGTCAACATCATTGACATGTTTTTTCTAGTAAAAATGAGAAGCGCAGCATGCTATTAACCCTTATCAGGCTGCTGCAGATAGTACTAGAAGGTACAGCATGGCCATGTGTTTCAGGCCATGCTGGGCCTTTTATTACTATAAGTGACAGATGGCATGATTAATGCCTTGTTACGATCTGTCCCCTCTAAAAAAAAGAAAACCCTACACAAAATAAACAAACATTCCAGACAGTTAAAAACATAACATACCCACACATATATGATATGTAAATAATGTGTCACCCTTACAAGTAAATAAAACACAGGTGGCCACTCTGTAAAAAAACCCTATGTGTAATGTGTGCTGTATTTGGAAATATAATAAAATGCAGTATTAACTCACTGTTCTGCAGTTATCTATCTTGGGATGATATGCTAGGAGATCTTGAAAGTTGATCTGGTCCTGTTGCTTGCAAATCCGGTCCAATTGCTTGAAAAAATTGATCACTTGATTGAAGATCTTCTGCCATCACTTCTCTGTCTTGACGCGGCGTCCTGCTCCGTCCTCTTCTGGGGTTCCGATGCTAATGCCCATGCGATCACTAAGGGGACACCTTTTATACTGTCTATGATGTGCCTGCGACAGCTGAGATAGTCGGCCTCCCAATTTTCCACTCCTGGAATAAAGATCGCCAAAACTTCCAAAACCACGAATGTTACTATCTATGCCCTCTATTTGGGCTCACTTTTCAATCACCTGGATATTCCCCCTAGGCGGAGGGGCATAGTAGGGGAGGAGTATCCATTTAACACTTTCAAGCTTGAAGTTCTCTGACTCCCAGGACCACCTACTATACCCCTATGCCTACCAGTGTCCCCAAATGGACTTCCCCGCCCCAACCCTTATTTATATGTACCTGTATAGCAGGTATACGACCATCATAAATGCTGGGTCTGGCCCTTATGTGTACTTACTGTCAGACGGAACATAGTTATGTATATCAGTAAGAATGCATGTGGAACATCTGGCACGCACAT
The DNA here is from genome assembly GCA_011038615.1 of Limnodynastes dumerilii. NCBI lineage: Eukaryota > Metazoa > Chordata > Amphibia > Anura > Limnodynastidae > Limnodynastes > Limnodynastes dumerilii. Next base: position 102,753 of record WWET01000047.1, on the reverse strand, counting down.
GCGCAGATGTTCCATGACAAGGGACTTACACAAATGACTTGTGTAAGTCCCCTGTTGTACTTAGTTTAAGATCTGGGCCTTATTTTCACACTCTGAATCTGGTCTGAAAAGAGTAACTTATCTATTAGCTTAGAAAATAATAAATCAAAGAATAAAGGTATGACCTTTATTAACAATTGCCCGTAAAGCTGACTTCAGTGTCGCTACATAAATTGTAGTTTATGATTTCATCAAACTGGTAAGTTTACTGGAATTGCTTAACCCTATGTGACTAATGTCTCCATGTGGTAGCAGAATCAATTACCGCAACCTACTTAGCTGGGGTGATAGCCTTCTGTATAATATAAAGTGAAATATTAAAGTGTTTGCAAATGCTTCCACGTGTGAGGAAAAAAGAAGACATTAATGCCAACCGACTGCATTGTATCATAAATACTGCACTGTCATATCCTGTTTCTTTATATGTCAAATGTCACCTATCAGAGTTTAGCGTTTTGAGGCTGCAATCTCATTTCTGTTAGTTCATTCAACAACATTTTTGCATTCATGGAGGCTGATTCAACTTTTCTTTTAGATGACAATTCCGTTTTAAGCTTTCAGCACTGTGCATGTGCACTGCACTGTGACCACAAAACATTGAACACAAAGGGCCAGTGCCAGACCTAAGCCCGCTAGCGTATTTACGCTTGCCGTAGTCGTAAAAACGCTGTTTTGCATGTTTTGCGCATGCGTGCGGCAGATGTTACGACCAGAAACTCTGAATGTACTTACGAGCCTACGATCAAACAGTGTAACTATGAGCGAAGGGGCGTGCCAGCCAGACGACACCTGTAATTACGCTACATAACAATTATATTTTGTAATATGCACATCCAATTGATACAAAATAGAATGGGGGCCTAGATAAAAGATTTTTGGTTTATTACGTTTTGACTTGTACAGTATGTCTATTTCTTCAGGTATTCTTGTATGAATTCATACGTGAAATCCTTTGTTCTTCAATTGCCACCATGCTTTATATTGTTTTATTTCTGTATTGTAGTATTAAAACATTGCAATATAGTATGTGCATGCATCTGTGAATGTGCCTTTTAGTTTGTTTATGTGCAAATCTTTTGTTTTTACTAATTGGTTTCCCATTTTCAATTGGCTTTTAAGCTTTGAACAGTTATTCTGTTCTCTGTGTTTCATTGATTGGCTCTGCGATTTCCCTTATATTACCACATATTCCTTACATATAATTGTGCCCCAAAATGTAATCAAAAATGTCTAAGCATCTTCATTTCCTACTATTTGTGCCAGGTGTATTATATGCTTAATACAGATCCAATGTAATACCTTACTGTATTATGTTGACTGTGCCATCAAATTTTTCCCACAGGGGTTTATCTTGCCTTAGGGTTTTCCCTTCAGTAATAACATTCAAAGTCTATCCCAAAATATAACAAGTTAAATATATGAGCCACTGGAAGAGAGAAACATTATTAAATGTTAGTAACAAACATACTAAATGCTGCCTTTCCAGATTCTGCATGGTACCTGTTTTTCTGTCTTGTTTTGTTGTCTTACTTATTTGGCTATTTGAGTATATTTGGATATTTCATTTTATCTGTAGAAATCATATTACTTATTCCATGAAACATAGCTAACTCATTGATTGCCTTTTGCTTCATGTGTAACCTGATATATTTATCAGGTCACACTGAGAACAAAAGGGTTTGAGCTACCCATTGAGTTCTTCATGACATAATTCATTTTATTTATTTATTTATTTTTGTTTATACTCCCATTTGCTTTTCAGGTTCAGGTGTCGCCGGTTACACTGGTAACTTCCATTCTTCAAGTTAGTTTTTCTCCATTATTCATTAGTGATCTTTCTCTTTTAGGAATCTTTTAATTTCTTGGTCTTTTGTCCACTTCTGTCTCATCACTAAATCTAAGTTTCCATTTTATACAATGCAGAACAAAGGGTTTTAAATTAATGCAAAGTAGATGTCTCTATCTGTGGTCTAACTGTATCACTTCCTCTTACAAAGCTAATATCATGATTTATTGCACAAAAATGTCCTTCACACTAGGTTTGTTGACTTTGGGAATATGCTTGGTGACTATTATGTATCAATGCTCATCCTTCTAAAGCATGTTTTTCTTCAGTAACCAGACTTATTTGCCTGCTTCTCACACATAACAGCATCTTTACTACTTTCACATTGTCATTTTACAGCTTGCAACAGTGCACTTTATATGTGCTATGGCAAATGCAACTTGCTTCAAGAAACTTATTTCTCCTTTCGTAGGTATGGCCAGCCATCCACCCATTTCTATTTTAGAGTTGGCTGATCACATCGAAAGACTGAAAGCTAATGACAACTTGAAGTTTTCTCAAGAATATGAGGTATTTTACAAATGCATGTTTAAGTATTTTAACAATATATGTTTACAATGGAATATGTTTGGGAACATTTCTTAGCACCTTTAATGTCTGCACAAATATATTTATTACGTTACAGTTACTTATAATTATGCATTATTGTTACATTTTTTGTATAGAGTAAACATACTCCATAGAGACAGTTACTGTCCTGATGGAGTTTTTTTTTTTTAAGTTTAATTGATTAAACACAAGGAAGTATAGTACATAAAAATTGCACACAGTTAACACCTTGAGTAGGAACTGAATGCCAATACTAAGCAACATGTCACTGTGACTTGCCTTCCACTGAGAAATTCTGCTATATTCCATTTAAAATGACATTTAGTGTTACATGTTCACACAATCCTCTGCTTTGCAACTATCATACCTTGCCATGAGGTTGGGATTTAAAGAGTGACTGCAGCTCCAGAGTAGGGGGGACACAGAGTAATGAAGGACAAGCTCAGAATAACCAAATGCGTCTGCAGATGTAAAGTCATTTTAGAGTAGTTAGGAGATATCACTGCAGAACCAACAATAGTATTAACAACATTTAAGCCAAAATTACTTATTAGCATTTATTCATCTAAAATAGACACTCTTTAACTTTTATGATAATTTTTAAAGGTCTCTTTTCACTGCCACTTTAGTACTGTGTTGATGAACAGAATGCATTACTACCATTACCATTAAGCCTAATTCATTCATTACATTCCTCTTGATTTGCTAATTACATTAGTGTCCCTAATGTGATATAAACTTACTAGTATCGTTCTGTCATTTATCTTAATAATCACAAGTATGTTCTTACTAGCAAGATTAAATTTGATGTTTCTCGCACATTAGCAGCATTTTATTGTCTTACATACAACATTTTCAAATTGTCTCTGATACCAGCCTGATTTCCAGAATAGCATTTTAATGCAGCAGTAGTGTTTTCTACTGAAGAGGATAATAAGGTAATATTAAATAGTATTGGCAGATATAGTGTCACTGAGATCACAAAGATAACAATCAGGGTGTCACAAACATTCGCGGCAGACGCCGCACTTACCCGCTCCACGGTCTGCCTGCAGCGTTCTCCTCTCGGCGGTCCCGCATCCCTGGCCGTCAGAGGCTGTCATCAGTACAGTGACAGCCTCTATACTTACCACTCGCAGCACGGTTCCCCTGTCGGCGTTCCACGTGGAGTTTTGGCGCCCGGAGCTCCGGCCCGTGGGCGCCGCCATCTTGAATATCACATGTGACTCTGAGCCACCAATGATTCTTACCTGGGTTAATCCTCCAGCCAATCAGCGTGCAGAGCACGCAGTTTAAACACTGCAGCCCTTGCCTTCAGTACCAGAACAACTTGGTCTTCCAAGGTGCCTGGCTGCCTGTGTTCCTGGAGTTCTCCTGCGTTCCTGGTAAACCTCTGATCCTGATCCAGTCCTGGTAACCTCTGATCCTGATCCAGTCCTGGTAACCTCTGATCCTGATCCAGTCCTGGTGATCCTGAACCTGATCCAGTCCTGGTGATCCTGAGCCTGAACCCGGCGCACCTCGTCACGCCAACCCGGCGTACCTCGTCACGCCAACCCGGCGCACCTTAATACGCCAATCCGGCATACTACTATTCGGACTTCCAGTATTACTACCTCACTCCAGCATAGCCGGTCCTATTTCACTGCCGTTGGACATTTCCTTCTCTAATACAACCTTTGTTCATTGTTCTGTATTCCATGCGACAAACTTACATTAAACCCGCTTGCTTTCAATTCACACCTGCTCGTCCAATTACTCCCCTGGTTCCCGACAAGGATTTACAAAACCCTCTAGCCGTGACACAGGGTCAGGGATGGTTATAACTAACTGCCTGGATATTGAGTCTAACTGTGGGAATGGTGTTCACCAGAGCCCCTGATGGTGGCTACAGACTTGCTGCAGACCCACAGCAGATCGCAAAACAAGGTAATAGCCTTTGAGTTTGTCAGAATGGAGAATGGCAAGGAGAAGGAGTTCTTTTTCCTCGATGGTGTCATTTATCATGGCTGAAAAGTTTTTTTTTTTTTGTTTTTTTTTAAAGTAGCAACTGGTATGAAAGGACTGCTCCAATTCCAACAGAAAACTCCTCTGCCTCCATGAAGAAAGTACAGATGCTGAAGTAAAAATTTTGAACCAAAGAAAGGCTTGAATTGCATTTTTTGGCGAGGATTTAATGTTTGAGTATTCACACTTCAAGGCAGTGATGGGGGTACCATGGTCTTTGCACATCACGGAAGCTCAGTGATAAGCACTTGTGCCTCATTGCACTGAGGTCGTGAGTTTGATTTCCGGACAAGGCCTTATCTGTGTGGAGTTTGTACAAGCTCCATGTGTCTATGGTGGTTTCCTCCGAATGTGGTTTCCTACCACAAAATAAAAGCATACTAGTAGGTTAATTGGCTGTGACAGAATTAACCCTAGTGTGTGTGTGGCTCCAGGAAAGTAGGGACTGATTTGGGGGACAAGTGTTCTCCTTGTAATAATAACTGGGGGGGATTGGCTTCACGTTTGGAGAAGAGATGCTTGACAGAAGGGTGGTGGATGGAACCACCTGCGGCATGTCCGGCAGCACTTATAAATGGGCGAGTATGCCATTCAGAAGAATCTCTATTTTGGAGACTCCCACCGGGCCATTACAGAGGCAAAAAGGCATTTCCAGAAATTTATAGTCCCCATCTCAAGCATTAATCACTGTTTTCCACTCAACACCAGATCTCATACTGATTAGGTTGTAGACCCCATGGAGGTCTAGCTTAGTAAAGATCACTGCCCTGGACACGATCAAACAGTTCTGGGATATTTATAATCACTTTCTTATTGTGTTAGTGTTCAGTCCTCGATATTCAATGCAGGAGTGTAAGGATTTATATTTTTCTTTTCTTGGCTCTGACAGAATGGGTAACTGAAGCCTTGAGCAATATTTTCAGGGATATAGGCAGATTTGACTTTTGTCTGCAGTATATAGCTTGACTGTGTAAGGTAATGGAAATTTTGATGAAAAAAGGACCCTGAAGATGATACTTTCAGATATGTTCAATCTAGAATGGGTGAATCCTTCTGAAGCCTTGGTAGCCATATGATGACTGAATGCATAATCTGGCATAATATTAAGAAGCATCTCCTTAATATGATAAGTTCCAATTTTCAAGGTCTGCACAGAAATTTTCCCTTTAAAAAATACTAGTCTCTTCTATTGTTGATAGCAAAGCGACTGGGTCTAAGGTATGGAGGGAAGAACTTGCCTTTCAATGAGTTATAGAGCTATGAAAAGTCTATAAAAGCAGGGAATTGATTAATCTTATCTGAGCAAATAGATGGAGAGGAAGTCCCCTTCCCTAACCGTAACTTTCTGGTACAAGTTATGGGTTGACATTATGCAGCCAAGACCACCCCCATAATCAGGGGCTCTGGTGAACACCAGGCTTGCGGTTAGACTCCGTACCGTCTGGTGCACAGCTTGCTTTGACCTAACATTGACAGTCATCATGTCGGATTCTGTTATCAAGCACTTTGCATTCCAATTCAAGCAGCTCTGTGAGGCTGTGGAGAAACTGGGCCTAGACCAGAATCAAATTGAGCAAGCCATACAGCATCTATCAGGCCATTTAGATAACATTGCAGCTGTTGTTATTACTCCTTTGGCTCCCCAGCCTGCACCTCCAGCCATTGATCCACCTTTTGCTGTTTCAGCTCCTAGACTGCGGCGACCTACTACAGCCAAGTTATCCAGAGATCCTAAAACTTGTCAGGGCTTTATAAATCAATGTACTATTAATTTGAACTTTTTCTGGATGATTTCTCTGAAACTCTTGATGCCTTAATCTCTCTATGCAACCACACTGACATTCGATATCAAGAACTATCCCAGGAGAGAACTTGTGACCATAGAGTCTGTCCACGCCTGGCAGTAAGTTGCTCTGCCTCCTCATGCATCTGTTGTCAAACCCATGCAATTGGGTCACTCTCGCCTATCCTTCCAAGAGCTGGAGAGATGTTGCCAAGACAATCTTTGTATTGTTCTAAATCCTGGGCATTTCCCGGCCTTCCTGCCCCAAGCATCCGGGAAACATGCGCTTGTAGTTGCTCCGGGGGAGTGCCATCTCAGGTCTGCTTTACAACTCCCTTTCAGTTCACAAGAATCATCTTAACTCCTGTGTATGCCGGTAACTCTTGTACTAGTAAAACATTCCAGTTTTTTAACTGCTTTTGTGGAATCTGTTGCAGTGGGTAATTTTATATCTGCTGAGATTGTGGAGAGACTTGCTATATCCGCTAGACCTCTAGAAACACCATTAGTCCTGTCTGCAATTAATGGCAGCCAAATTGGAGCCACTCCACTGCAACTCTGTACCAAGTCTGTTCAACTTCAATTAGGTGCTCTACATTTGGAAACTATCTCCTTTCTAGTGCTGCCATCTGCAATCTGTTTTGTCCTAGGATTACTTTGGTTAAAGCTGCATTCTTCTGTCATTGACTGGGAAACTTCGCAAGTACTTTCTTGGGGTGTCAAATGTCATAAGTCTTGTCTTTGTCCTGTCATTCCTCTGTCTTCGCTTCTTATCACCTATGTCAGTCCAGAGGCGACCACTCAAGTCTGCACCTCAAATTCTGAAAATCAGCTTCTATGGCTACCTTCTCAGTATACACATTTCTCTTATGTATTCTGCAAACGCAAGGCTGAGACTCTTCCACCTCATCGCAAGTGGGACTGTGGTATTGAACTTCTGCAAGGCAAGACACGACCTAGAGGTAAAATATATCCACTCTCCTTTCCTGAGACTGAGGCAGTGTCCTCTTACATACAATAAAATCTTGCATTCGCTTTCATCCATAATTCCAACTCTTCTGCTAGTGCGGGCTTCTTCTAAAAAAAATGCTATCCTTTGCCGCTTATCACAGAGCTCTTTGATAGGGTAAAGGGTGCCTCAGTCTTCACAAACTCGACCTAAGGGGTGCATATAATCTCATTCGTATTCGGAAAGGATGATGAATGGAAGATGGCATTTAACACCAGGGATGGGCATACCTGAATACCTAGTCATGCCCTTTGGGTTATGCAATGCTCCAGCCGTCTTCCAGGAGTTTATGAGTGAGATCTTCCAAGACATCCTATATACATATATGGTTGTATATCTCGATGCCATGCTTATCTTTTCATCTATTATGGCTCCACGCCATGCTTATGTACAAGAGTTCCTTCATCATCTCAGGTTTAACGAACTGCTATGTGTATTGGTAAGTTACATGCCGATTTCTAAGTGCTGTGCTAACGCGCACGCATAGTAAATATATTACAATTTCTACATAGCGTTTCGTTATGTATTAAAAGGCCGCATGTACGCAATCTATGTAACAAAATGCTACATAGCGTAAAATATTTACTATGCGTGCACATTAGCGCAGCACTTAGAAATCGGCACGTCACTTACCAATACACGTGCTTGTGAATCCGGTCCTGAAAGTGAACTAGTTGTAAAGACTATTACTACATTTCTGTGTTTATATTTCATATTTAATGTAGGCACGCATTAAAGAAATTTCTTATCAGAAATTAGGACAATAAATCCAAAATAATGCCCTGTAGAATCTGCACTATTTCATATTATTTGTCTCACATTTATTTCCACTACACAAATATTTCACATTAGCTTAGCTAGGGGGCAGTTGTAATTCTGACTATGCCAATAGGACTGACTATTTAAAGACTCAACCCTTCCGTCTGCAAAATGAAAATAATTTTTTTTAGATGTATTAGGTAATTTTTTTTTTCTTTTGTTGAAGTGGCCCCATTTGCACTACTTTCTTTAATATGTCTTTGCTGCTTTAATAACCATTTAATAAATGGCTCACTCTGCTGCCTGATTTAATGCCTAAAATTTCGATGCACCAGGCTACAAATAATTATTAGATGCCATTTTTTACATACAAGCAAGCAAATGAATTGTAACGTCATAAAATATTATAGATATCTAAAGAATTTACTCTATCTCCTAAGATATGAGTCTTACAGACACATATAACAATTAATTGGTGCAAGCACTCACACAATTCATCCATCCAAGGGCCAGGGATGAAGAGTTAACAGATGAATTGGCTGGGACTGGATCAGTAAAAGCTGGGTTACACCTTTGCTGTAGCTAAACTTCCTCCATTAGACTTCAGCCCAGCTCCAGGTCACCTTCTCCCTGAAGACGGTGAGGAGGACATCTGGTTGTACATTTTCTCGTCTCTACGTCTGCCGTCACTCACGCTGATGGGAGCATGGTGGTGGTGGTGGGGGCTAGCAGTGATAAGCAGCTGTATAGGCTTTCTTCGTTTGCGGCTCAGCTGTCTGTCATATAATAGGAAAGGCAGTAGTGCAGTAATGGAGAAAAGCCTATAGAGCCCAGCGAATGGATGTTTTAAAGTTGGGGCCAGTGCAGAGAAGCGGAGGGGTACCTCTACAACCTGGAGCCCCCCTGCAGTGCATCCCCCCGCTTACCGCATTGCTCTGGCCCCGAGTTTACCTTTGCGACTTGGCAGAAATGCTAAAACATATAGACTGTAGGTGTAATAAAGATGTAATAATGTAGGATACCCAATTGTTACATTTGTTTTCTTTTTTATTGTTTATAGTATGGACTAGAACCATACAAAAAGAAATCTAATGAAAAGTTGCTTCTGAACAAAACAATGTTAAATTTCAGAGGGAGTCAAATTAATTTTATTCTTTGCATGCAGGGAGAGTGCTTTGCTTTTGCTTGTTATGCACAGACACTGACCAGCTTTATTTTTAAATTGTTATTTATATTTCATAGGAATCTTCCCTTCTCAACTCTAATACTGTTTGCAAAAGATGAAATTTGACAATTCAGCACGGTTTTCCCCAGGTGTAAAAATTCCACATGTTATTCTCTTAGTTTGAAATTTTAGATCAGTTCCTATATGATATATTATAGTATACTATAGTGTAATGCAGCCTAAAACTTTTATATGTCTGATTAACATTTGTCATCTGTGGAGATAGTCTTTAGAGCTATATTTAACTGTTTCACTAAACAACATTCACTACGGTTGGCTGGTGCAAGATGGCAATAGGAAGCAAACAAAAATATGGCTTCTATTTGTGAATTGCTTATTAAAATATAGTGAAACACTAGCCCTCAGGACACAGAATCACACACAGGGACTGATCCAACGGACAAAACTATGTGCAGTGTAAGGGTTAGGATGCAGTCTGTATTTAATAGTGGTGACTAGGATAAGTTACCGGATCCAGACCCCGCATGTTTTCCTTACAAGCGGGAATCTGTCTGTCCACACGAGAGAGGGGAGTGAACTCTCCCTGTCACCACTATTAAATACAGACTGCATCCTAGTGACCGCTATACAATAGACACTGCCCCCTTATGACCACCATCCAATACACATTGCATTCTAGAAAATACCACACAATACAGACTGACAGAGATACCATACATTGGGGCTGATCCAGAATTACGCATTTCCGCGAATTTACGTGTGGCGGAGACGTAAATGCGCAGATTTGTATGCACTGCGCATGCGCACCACAGAAAATACGCACATTCACGTAGCGTATTTTAGAGCGTATGGATGATTCACGTATTTCAAACGTAAATACTTTACGTTAGTGAACAATACGTGCGTTTTACGTGAAGTAGGCGGGGGGTGGTATTTAAAGTGTACAGTATGGGCGTGCTAAGCTGCGTACGTTCGCGTAGTCAGTACGTCCGTTAGCGGACGTATGCTGTTACGTTAGAAAAAGTTAAGACCGCATATACGCAATCTACGTATCGAAACCATACGCAGATTACATACAATAGCTACTACGCATGCGCAGTAGCTACTGTTCAGTGAATTACTGCCGTCTATGGAAGACGGCCGTAGTTCTGGATACGGCCCTTAGTCTCAATATAAATAGTCAATATAGGCATTGGATTCTTTCACTTAAGCAACCATTCACTCTAGTGCTGGATCATCGTTTTTCTATATCATAACAGATAATATTTGAAATGACACCATAATAGAGTTCTCATTTTCTGTTTTCTGAATGTATAAAATGTAGAACAGAAAAACAACAATATTCCTATAGAAAATACGTACAAGGCAGGTTTAAAGTTATTCACATTTGTCATATATTTCACACCTTTATAAAAAAAATCACATAATATTTTTCTATTGTAATATGTTTTATTATATGAGCACTGACAGAAATTCTTTTAAAGCTGTGCCTATTAAAGCTTTAGAATGCTGTTTAAATCTTTTAATGCATTTAAGTGAAAACAACATTTTAGGGCCAGACTTACTAAGCTGTAAAAGTGGCAACCAATCAGATTCTAGCTGACATTCTCTAGTATGTAATAGGAAAGTGAGAGCTAGAATCTGATTGGTTGCTATGGGCAACATCTCCACTTTTACAAACCCGCAGCTTAGTATATCTGGCCCGTAGTCTTTTGCATCAGAGAAAAGGTCATTTTGTTATTCTTATGCTAAAGGCTATGGTCTAGAATATTGGAACTCCGGTGAATGGCTGACAGATGATTGACACTAGAAATATGCTTGCATGTATAGATATTAGGAGAACAACATAAAATTAAATTTCCACCTTTAAAAAAATATATGCATAAATGATTTGAGACGGGAGTGTTGATTAGGAGCAGCACATTCTCACGAGCCTCATTAACTGTGTGATTGCATAGCTCATCAAATAATGATTGGGTGAGTCACCTTTATCAAGTTATAAAACTTGGATTAAAGCTTTAACCGCACAATCTGATAATATGAGCACAGTACATATTTTTGTGGGAAGGGGGGACCTCTGTCCTCATGGTGGTTAAGTTGGCTGCATGCTATATGATGACCTTGACTCTGCATAACCGTCCAACAGCCAGTAACATTGTATAATTACCACATACTGCCCAGTAATCAGGGCTATCGACGCACTGCCCTGAACCAATCCTAATGTGTTTTGTTGTGCTTCATTCCTATTTATTTTATTTTTTTAAATCAACATCTGTTTTAATCAGTGGTAGATTCTGTAGCATTGTACATAAATACAATGTAGTAGTTATATTGTTGAGAGGTCATATGAACAATAAAATGCATACACAATACAAGGAGTACATTTCTAAACGTTATTTTGGTCTTTTATTTAGACGCTATGGACCTACAAGCACACACAAGCTACTAAAAATGCGTACAAGTTCTGGCAGTAGAAAAAAGCATCCACTTTTTGTGCTCACTCCCTGCACATGTGCAGAGCTAAGAATCACTGCGCTTACACCAAAAAAAAAAAAAAGTACAGCTCTGGATAAGACCCTGTGGGGTTGAGCTATATAGTTTATGAGTAACATCAAAACTAGGTTTATAAATGCACCTGGACACCTTCCCATATATAACATATGTTCATATTTCTTAGTGATAGCTAATTTTCTTTGGAAAGATAATCTAAATTCTTTACTTTTACTCATTTGTTAAATTCAAATTTAGAAATGTGCTATTATATCTATTTTGCTGTTACATTCTCTTTAAAACAATGGCTAGAATTTCTATTCCATTCTGTTGTGTTTTGTTTCATTTACAGTCTATTGACCCAGGACAACAGTTCACTTGGGAGCACTCTAACCTGGAAGTTAATAAACCAAAGAATAGATATGCAAATGTAATTGCATATGATCACTCACGTGTTCTGCTTTCAGCCATTGAAGGTAAGCTAACTCTCCTTTCTTCAGTGATCAGCAACATTAACATATCAAGGTATAATGAACAACTGCTTTACAGTGTTCAGAAAATGCTTTTTATCCATGTGTTGCTTTTGTAGATATTTAGCTGAGGGTTTAGACTATTAAAATCATTTAACCAAGTCACTATTTCCAGGAGCTTTACATCATTTTTAAACCGGTTATTATTATGATATCCTTTCTATATTCTTTTTCTGATTCACTGGATAGTTGATATTTGTGGGAAATTTTAGACTTTGACTGATTACGGAACATGATAGAAGTTTATTTAAAAAACTTAAAGCTACTTTACGATTATCTAAGATTATTGATACTATTTGATATAACTAGCTCTCTTGCATAATAACAGAATGAAGGCTATAGTAACACTCCAAACACTACCAGAGCCCGTTCACTTCCCCATTCTGCTGTCAGATACCATATTGAAAGTTCTCTCACACAATAATATGCGAAAATATCAGAAAAACTGGGCAACGATCAAAATGAAGGCATTGAAATCCCACTATTTATGGAAAGGGAGCTGATATGTGTCAATTAATCTTTCTATGCGCAAAATATCTTTTTGTCCTCTGTGTGCTGTGCAAATGTTGTCTATACTGTAAAATTACTTTTCGTATTTATTTGTCTGTGCTTGTTTTTAGTCTCTCCTTCTCTGTGGGTGACTGTTTTATATATAAAACACATCATAACAAGCAGCAACAAATATTACTTTAGCAATGGCTAATTCCAAATATCCATTCACACTATATGTCCCTAATACATACATACTGTGATTTCTATGAGGCTGCTGTTTTAAAGAACAATTTAGCACCTTATGTAACTTCTCCAGCAGCAATAGTGTAAATTACATTCCAGTTAATAAAATAAGTCAAGAAATGACATGTTTTGTGGAGAAGAAATGTGAATACATCATTTTCAGAACATAATACAGTTCAGAATATATATCTGTAAAACATATGGAAGTATATTACTCTCTAAATGTCCTTTGTCATCCCTAATACTAATGCATAGAGAAATTCAAGTTCCTAGAGCAGGTGTGGTATTGTAAATATTCGGTACTTCTGCTGATGTATATTTGGAAGAAGAAAAAAGCAACAGAAATCTAATAAAAATATATTCAATATTTTCTAATATCCTTGCATCAGGCGAATGTGACAACATTACTGCTATCACATTCCATTATCGCAAAACAAATGATCTCTGGAGTAACAAGTCATCACTAATAGACCTGTAGTGTCCTTCTTTAATCTTTGAGAACATTAGCCTCAGGAGAGGCGACTTGTAAAATATGTAAGGGCTAGAAATGCAGACAAGACAGACACAATATTCAGGTTGCCACCATTATTTCCACACACCTCTAAGTAGTGTTAGGCAGTAAAACAAAAATATGAAATGTTTTGTTTTTATACCCTGCAGAGAAATAGTTATCCGGTGAGTATCAATGCTCTTACTAATATATTCTACAGTGCTGCATAATCGTAAACAAGTAACATACATGAAAATAGTTGTGCCTCCCATTTAGTGTTTAGTGATTGCTTGGTTTTGATGTTTAAATGTTTTTCTATGTGACATTGTTGCTTAAGAGGTCTTCAATACAGTCTACGTTTAGTGGACTGGATCCAGAACTTCACTGACACTGTAGTTGGAGCTCCACCCTTAAGATTTCTGCGTTATCCTCACGTAAAATTGGGTTGGCGCGGAAATCACGATTGTACGTAAGGACTAGACCCGCCAGCATCTTGCATACTCACTATGCACAACTTGTTTCTTCCCGCCCCACGACATGGATCTGGATCTAAGGATGCAGAGCCATGCTGGAAGCATTATCCGTTCACATGTGTCCTCCTCAAATGCGGCCACATTTTTATGTGCACCATCAGTAGACTGAAATTGTCATTTGAATAAGATTTTTTGGAGGAAAAAAAGCTAATAAATCTTTATCAGGCTTTATCTTAATTGCTACCCAAGTTGGCATTCTTTGAAAAACTGTTTTGTCTAAATATAAGGGACCGGATTCACAGATACATGTGAAATATGTCCACAAATATACACACCTACATTGCAAGACAACACCCATGACACTCCCGACGCTCAGACGGATTTTTGGTGGTTTACGCAGGGCACCCTTAACTCTACGGGCGTATTTACGTGCTTAAGTTGCTTAGGTATGTGCGTATATTACTAACCGCGCCCTCAACAGACTAT
>WWET01000047.1:61102-81154 GCA_011038615.1 Limnodynastes dumerilii | reverse complement strand
TATTGGAATCTACATACAAAGTTCATAATATGTAATAGATAAAAATTAAGATCATTTAAAAATAATTTGTGGCTGAACATTACAATAAAACACAATTGCATGTGAATTGCTTTCCATCTGGGTTCTGTAATGGGTTTAAACATGCTACTGCTTACGCATAATAGATCAGATCCAGACCTCCATTTCTGAGGCACTTGGAGCTCTGAACACAGTGGAAGTGGAGATCTGTAGCCTCATCCCTGTTATATGCGTGTCTCGTTCATATGAGGGGAAACCACTCCACTTGCACTGACAGACTTGGGTCGTGATGTACTCACTTAAAATGGTGACAATCCAGAAGTCTGAATAGGGCGTAAGGACTGAAAAACGTCTATGCTATATACTGAGTGTATACACTGTACACATTCCACCCCTTACTGTCTAGCCATCGAAAAGAATTCCCGTATGGAATCATGACCACATGCAAAATGTTTGTGCAAGTCGTATCCGGTCCAACTTTCTTATAATGGAGGTAGTTTTGTTGATGATTTTTTTTCTCTGTTTTTGTTGTTAAAGAAGCACATTGCAAAACACATTGTCATTGTAAAAAATAAACTGGTAGTCTATAAATATCTGTACATGTGTCAGTGCTAGATTGTTTAGTAGTTTCTATATTTGTTGTTTATTGTTTTTTGCATAGACAAAAGAAAGTATAACTAAAGAGTACATAAATCACACATTAATCAATGCAGGAGACAACCCTGCAAGCTTCATTCTATTACAAGGTCACTTTGTATGTAAGAGACTTTCTCATTACTCTGATTAGTGAACGTGGAACGCTTCCTTTTGTCTTTATTCGCGGTTTAGTTTATGCACTCATCACATTCATTTCTACATTAATGATGGCCCTAATTTAGGATTTAAAGTGATACAGGGCTGTTGTTCAGATCTATAAACTTTAGTAGGTATTTTAAATCCTTTTTTTTTCAATCATTAACCCATTTTTTTTTCTGGTAGTTATAGATTTCTACTATTATCAAATATATATACAAACATACCCTGTATAATTCCTTTACTATAATGTAGCTGTTAAACCTTCACAATTTCTCTTAATATTTTGGTGTGCTTTGGCAATCAGTGGTAATAATAGCCATTTTGATTCTATGAAGATAAGGATGATTATCAACCCCAAATGGAACCTCATTGGTGTGTGCAAATCAGTATCCTAAAGCTGGGTACAAACTAGGGCTCTTTCTGACAATAATCTTGCAGATTACCAGTGTATACTGACCTGCAATGCTGCAAAATCATCTGAAACAGCATCTGATTATTTGATTAGAATTTTGGGAGCTCCTAATTTTTGCAATCAGCTATGTCCTATGTCTGTGTAAAACTTCAGTGTGTACTGACACATGATCTTCGCTGCAACTATTCCTATTCATATTTATGCATAGTGCCACCTTGTGGGCAACCATATAATTGCATCAAAGATTTATTTGAACAGTTTGTGAAACTATCCACAGGAAGCTAGAGAGCACTGTGTACAGTGGGCATCATTAAGAAGATCGGGGCTAGAATAGTTACTATAGATATGAAAAGATATCAATAAAAACTTCAGTGTATACCCAGCTGTAGGGTGGAATAGCATCTATCACTGGGCTTTTATTTAATTTTGCAGTACTCTCCCCCAGTGGCACAATTTTCCCGTTAAATAGGTGTTAAAAATACTAACCTTGGGGTAGATCCAGAACTACGTGTGCCGTACAATTATTCGCGGAGCGTATTTTCGTGCGCGTAAATTCGTTACACTCCCGTTGGCACACCCCTTGCATGGACGTATTTTGTCAAGATATGCTTTCATAACCCTACCTTAACTTTTTCCAACGTAACCGCAGTCATACGCACACGTAGGTATGGGCTGAACGAATTTACGCAGCTAAGCACGCCCATACTGTACACATTAAATATCACCCCCCGCATACTTCACGTATTTTAGACGTATTTTGGAGTAACGTAAAATTGGCACGCCCACACGTAAGTATTTACGTGACACATACGTGAATGGCCCATACGTTCACTATTACGCTACGTTAATGTGCGTATTTTCTATGTGCGCATGCGCAGTGCGTACAAAACTGCGATTTTACGTCTCCGCCACGCGTAAATTTGCTTCGAAGCGTTGTTCTGGATCAGGCCCCTTATTCTCATGTGTTTGTTTGTACAGAATTCCTAAGAATATATGCGAGACATTAACAAATATTACCTTATTTTCTGAAAGAGTTGTTTTTCTCTCAACCTACTAATACCCCGTTCAGATTACCACCTAAAAGCCTGGGTTTTCATGAAATTGCCGGGTTTCATGAAAACCCCGGGTTTTTTTGGCAATCTGAACGCAAACCCCGGGTTTCTCTAGCCGGGTCTTAGACCTTTTTTTTAAAAGCCGGTGCTTTCAGCTCAGTCTGAACGCACCACTTTGACATTTTCAAAATTCTGCTCCCTGCCTAAAAAGCCGGCTTTTTAGGCAGTGGCAATGTGAACGCTGTATTAGTAAACTACTTTCATTCATTGACACTGATATTTCCCTGCAAATAATATATACATTTTTTGCACACTGCAGTGGTCTTAATTAATGGAGGAGTTATCTTTAATTAAAGCATTTACAATTCTAAAAATGTCACCTAGGTAACCTCCCATGTAATAATTGGATAGTAACGGGAATGCTAATTATTTCTTTGGTAACTAATACATTGATTGTGAGCTTTCTTGGGTAATATTAAAATAGGTGTGCGTTTTAAAAAATTAACAAGTTTAAACAGCTGTGATATCATATATATCAAGTTATTTTAGGCCTATATTTTAGCAATGCTATATTAGAATAGAGCCCATCTGTCTATTCATTTAGTGTAATTATGTTGACATTGATCTCCGTATTCTAGCAGTTATTCTCATTGTCTCCACTTATAGAAGGTTTACTGACACTATTGCATAAAGCAGGGTTTTACCAAAGCTGGTATGCATTACATTTCAATTGCTAGGTACTCTTTAAGCTGAGCTGTATTGGAGCAATAGGGCCAGATTTACTGATCTGCGGGGTTAGAAAAGTGGAGATGTTGCCCATAGCAACCAATCAGACTCTAGATGACATTCTCTAGTATGTAATAGAAAAGTGAGAGCTAGAATCTGATTGGTTGCTATGGACAACATTTCTACTTTTCCAAACCCGCAGCTTAGTAAATTTGGCACATAGTGTTAAAATGAAACTACCAATAATGATAACTTAACTTTCATTCTTTTGATTCAAGTACTAACTCCTAATTGTTTAGATGATTTATCTTAACATCTTATACTTTTAATAGAGAAACAGAAATTCCATATAATACATAGTTTTAATAGAACACACATTAACATTCTCCTCAACTGTTTCTATTTCCTTTTATGTCATTTTTTTCTCTGTCCCCACATGTTTCTAGTCTCCTCCCAAGAGTAAGCTCTTCATATCCATTATATGGATGTTCAATTTTGTGTGTGATTTATTATTTGCACTTTTACTAATAACCTTGGCATGCCATTTACTAAGAATTCAATATACTCATGATTCAGCAAAAACTGTGGTGGATACTCAGTGGATATTTAATAACAATTTAAAATACGTGGAACCGAAGGATGGAAAATATAATGTGACCCTTATTTGATTAATGCCATATGCTGGAATACAGTGCACATTTTATTTTACCTGGTTGTATTCACATTATTTATTGATAAGCATGTGTAAAAAATGAATGTCTTAGCTGCAAGTAAAAAAAAAACTTTTAAACTATCCATCTTCAACTCGCTGAATTGAATCAGTAAGCATATTTATGACCCTCAATGGGACTTTCTTTATGGGGAAAAAAAGTAAAGCCTACTTGTACAAACGTAATACCCTCATATAGTTAGAAAAGTCTATGTTTTTTGGAGTAGATTACCCTTTTTGAAAAACTTTATTTTTTTTTACCTTTAAGCAGCTCTTCCTGTATATGACATATAATACAAAAATTATCATATCCATTTATTCATGTGAGTCTTATGGCTACCAGCAAAATTGAGATAAATTTTCATTAACATTTTTTGACTTTCAAAAGTCTTTTTAATGCCTTTCAGTTTATCAACTTTGTAGTTTTATGGAATGTTTAGTAGATAAGTTAAGTATTTTTTATTTTCACTTTTAAACCAATAGTTATCTAGCCATTTCTTTTATAAGGGAAGTATATTTCTGTGTTACCTTTGTTTGTGTAAGGAAAATATTTTTATATAACATTCTCTGTGACCGTGTTCGGTGCTTAGAATGCCGTAGGCATTGTAAGCCAATATGCCATACTTAGTAACTGTACACACATTTTCATTACACTTCATGCAACATTTTTCCTCTATTATTGATGCTGGGGGACGCATGGCATATGTAGCAAAACATACCACAGAAAGGAGAAATACAAGAATCATAATAATAAAATGTTTTATTTTTGTAAATTGAGGTGATCCTGGTGAAAAAAAAAATTATTTTCAATTCTGCAAACAAACACAAACCCTTTAAAATATGACTTTACTGTTGGTGTTTAATTGGGCTCCTTCACACCACACATAAGCTCACATAACACAGGAGGCCTGCATTCAAATGGGAAACAATTGGGCCAGGTTGATTGTCTCCTAGTTGAGGCTGGAAATCTATGTTATTTTTTAGATCCATCTATAGTGAGCCCCAATACCAGAATTAGGAAATCAAATGGCTGAAAATATACATTTCAGACCAGATCCAGACCTACGCCTGATAGCGTATTTACGCCCGCTGTAGTCATAAAAACGCTGTTTGCCATGTTCTGCGCATGCGTTCGGCAGATGTTACAACCATAAACTCTGAGCGTGCTTATGAGACTAAGATCAACAGCGTAACTACATATGAAGGGGCGTGCCATAATTACACTTCGGAGGCGGGGTGAGGCATTTAAATCGTACAGTATGGCCGTGCTTAGGTGCGTAAGTAAGTTCAGCCATTACGGTCAACAGCAGTTACGCTTGGAAAAGTTAGGGTATGGTTTGGTAAGCGTAAAACGGCAAAAATACGTACGACCGAATGGAGTGCATAGGGGAAAAGCGTAATTACGGTACGCGTTGAAACATAACCCGAGCGTAGGTCTGGATCAGGCCCTTTTTATATAATACAATCAATGAACTACAGCTGTAAATGACAGGATATTTGACATTTTGGCCTATCTCCCTCTTCACGTCTTCATGCATCATGAGACACAGTTGAGTATGCCCATATATAAGGAGCTCTTGTGTTTTTCTGCTCCCCAAGATATTGTTTCAAGTGGTTAAGAAACTGTACACAGTATCTTATTCATAACTGTTCCAATGTTTATGGTGCTAACATTCTAACTGCTTTTTTCCCCTAGATAAAATGTGATCAGTATTGGCCAAGCAGAGGGACAGAAACATATGGTCTTATTCAAGTGACTCTGCTGGACACTGTTGAGCTTGCAACCTACTGTGTCAGGACATTTGCTCTTTATAAGGTACCTGTATATTTTTTGTTATTTGTATATAAATAGAAATAAGCAGTTAGTGGTTGTTATTTTGTGATGTCATTTCATGCAGCTCTAAAAGAAGTACAACTATAAACTGCACAGGTTCATACATTTTACATGGACAGACCTCTTAATAGAGGGTGCTACCAGGTACCTAGAACACTAATATACAAGGAGGAAACAAGAGCGGAGTCTGTAAGGAGACTTGTGCAACTAACTCACAGGTCCACATAGCCCTACGTTACTGTGTTATACAGAGCAGCAGAAGCAGCTGTGTAACGAGCGTTGGAGAGACAGTTTGCTGCAGCGATGGTTCTCTGTGCAATTGAGCCACACTACTAACTTTTCCCCATCTGCATCACGATCCAGCTCCTCGTTACTGACTAGCACAGGGAGGGATAGCTGCTGGCCTGGAAAGGCGAAGTATGGTTGTGAGACCATGAGTTCTTATTTAGGGACAGCCCCTCCATGGATAGATTTAGTTTCCACACAGGCGCCAGAGGAGTACAACACAGAGTGGATGAGTACCTTGTCATTATGTTATCTCCCATTCATGCACATGTTTTCATTTGCTTATTGTACCAGTATCTACATTTAAGTCTTAGTGATAATTACACTATTTCCTGTTGATTGACTACTATGCAGTACCTTTGAAGAGTGTTCTTAATATTGGCTGTACATATCAACTATATGCTGATTTAGGGTTTACTCACCTTGGACCTGATCCATCTTTCCGTGCGACTTCCTGTCACTTCCCTCTTTCGTGCTGAGTTCTGGACACTTACACGTCCGAAACCTTTCCTTAACTTCTCTGCATGACCCTGCTGCCGTCTGGACGCAAATCCGTGTGGAACTGCTGCAATCCGCCCACAGCCCTGCATTGCCATACCTATCCCCATCTGTCTGGAGGGGATTAGGAATGTGGAAGTGAAGGGCCATGCGCCGATTTACATAAATCAGGATCAGGGCCCTTCTCTTTATGTCATATTTTTCTTATTTGGATATAGTAATGTTAGATATTCACCGTTAGTATGTTACCTTTCTAAAACTTTATTAATACTGTTTACAATAATGAAGGAAACTGTTTTGAATTGTATGTGTTTATTCAGTGGCTTTTTGTTTGAGGCGTGTCATCTATAACACAGTAACATAGGCCTATGTGCACCTGTTAGGTAGTTGCATGAGTCTCCTTACAGACTGAAATCTGGTTTCTAGTTCTATTAGCAGATATGATGCACAGAGTCACTCTAAAGATAAATAGACTTGCCACCATTACACATATGTGCAGCTATGTGTCTGGCTCAAATATGACATGTGAGTGTGAATACTCATGTTATTTATAATATGCAATAAAGAGGACATTGAGAATCTTGAAAGCGTTGCCTGCCGTGGGAACCAATAACCCATTGACTGAATGTTATGGAATTAAATAGAAAAATATATTTCTGCTATGTTAATTTACTGGTGTGGAGCTTGACAAGCATTATTGCCATATGGCCTGGCTGAAAATGATAGCCAACATATTGTAGGGTTGAGAAGTTCAAATATTCTGTCTCTAAGAAGAGCTATGGCCACATGTGCAATGAATTAAGTATGTGTGCATTGCATCCAAGCCTTTTCACCATGTCATTTTGTGATGTATCTAAGGTTTAAATTTTGACTGATATAACTTCCTGTGCATATACATGATATTAAGTAAGTAGGATAACAAAACATTATTATTTCCTTTATGTAAAATGACATTCATCCAACCTTGTATTGCATTAAGAAAAATATTCTGCTACCAATACAATTTTTGATTTGATACATTCCTGTAAATACTAATGTAGGAAATGTTACAATTTGAATAATTGCTTCTGAAAAGCCTATAATTAAAGGAACTATGGAACTGTTGCCTAGTAACATAATAGACACAAGTAATCCATAAGAATAATAATAGTCTGTCTAAAACTCATTTTACGGAGTAAAATGCAGTTTTGTTTTAACTTGTCATAAAATAAATTCTAATATTATTAAAAATCATATCAGAAATAATACTTCAACAAGACACCAGGCATTTGCAGTTTCTCTAAATGGAGCATTTGTATGTCATAATTCCTATCATCCCTTCAAAAAGGAAACAAAAAACACTGCTCCTTTCATTGTTATAGCTTTAGAAGTCACTGTTGTAAAGCTGCGTTCTTTATTTGACAGAACGGATCAAGTGAAAAGCGAGAAGTCAGACAGTTCCAGTTTACAGCGTGGCCAGATCACGGTGTTCCTGAGCACCCTACACCTTTCCTAGCATTCTTGAGAAGAGTGAAAACATGTAATCCCCCGGATGCAGGGCCGATGGTTGTACATTGCAGGTATTTTACACTTTACTATTGTATTTACCAAAGTGGACTAACAATTGGCTTTCAGCTATTTTTTATAGGTGTGTGAGAATGGTATGGCTGAATTTTGGTTTGTAACTATTAATGAAACATTTCAGTATTAAGATCTAGTTTGTGTAAAAATGTGACCCAGCTTGCGTAGTTCGAGATAAAGGGCCTGATCCTGAACTACACCGATGCGCTGTGCTTACTATAGCACAGCGTATCGGCGTTCACTTACCCCGACACTCCCCCTGTGCGGGCGTATGGCCCCTTGCTTACGCCGGCTGAAGGCTACCCTAACTTCAGCCGGCGTAAGGAAGGGGCCATACGCTCGCACAGGAGCGTATGGCTGCCTATAATCGCCCACCCACCCTCATACCTCCCCCCGCACACCTACAATAACCTGAACGTAGGGACGCTGGGGGACGTCCCTACAGCGCTGCTACAGACGCCCGATCCACGATCGGGCAACATCTGCCCGGCCCATGCGCAGATCGGCTGAAAAGTAGTTCAGGATCAGGCCCAATGATACAACGACTCTCTTCATGTCCTAAAAGGTAATAAATAATGTAATAAAGGACCTATTTCACTTTAAAAGGCACCTGACCTTTTATATCTAACATTTCTTTAATACCAGAATATTAGTGGTAGGATTGTACTATTGTAAGTAATATTCTAGCTCAAGGAATCTAACCTCACATAGACTATATTTACACAAAAAATTTAATATATTATATTATAATATTTATACACTTTCTATTAACATAATGGACTTGATCCAGATTTTGAAAAGGGGGCATCTTACACTCTTACACATGTGCATACAGCAGACCTCCAGTACGGATTTGGATCCTCAGTCCCTTGCTGTAGATCTTTCCAGCGGTGGGATGGTGCGAGACGCATACGTCTGGGAAGCAAGGTTGGAAGGGGTGGGGGGTCTATTTAAATTATACAATAAAGGTCCTTTACACCCTATTCATAGTCCTGGATCCGATCCAATATAAGAAATCCCATTGATAGTCCCTATGAGCGTATTATTGACTTAGGAGGAGCTGTTCATTAATGCATGTGTGTTTTTTTTTTTTCTTCAATAGCCTTAATAATATAATATGACAGTATTATTCTTGCCTATTCATTACATATTAATTCTACATTTCTTTAAGGTTAAGTAAATACAGCTAGTAAGCAAAAGGAACTTTATGGGGGGGACAGAGAGGGGGGGGGGATTCAGGCCTTTTCTAAAAAAAAATATCATCACAGTTTAGTTACAGTCTGCGGCTTACTTCCAACATCTGTTTTCACATTCATTGTATTATTTTATTAGATATACTCTAAGCCATCCCATCTACATGAATTCACGTAATGAGTTATTTTATTTGTGGGCACACACTGCATCAGCGAGCCATTGTGTACGGAAAGTGTGTTTGAATAAGGTAGAGGAGATCTTAGTGCCTGCAGTGTAGATTTTTTTGTCTACAAACGTTTTCATTATATCACAGCCAGCAGCTGTCCGTAATGAATTCTGAATGAGCATTACTGGTAAAGAAAAGAATTTGACCATCTGCAGGAAATGTAAAAATGTTTTTCTAACCCAATAACAGGGATCTGGACAGGGGTATAGCTGAGCTTTCCCAGCTGTACCTATATCCCTTACACATATATTGTGTGTCCATACAATATCCTGCAAGATGTCATGCTCTGTTGGGATTGGAAGTATTTGGGCTGCACCCAAAAGCAAGTCATTATTTTAAACAAAAATAATCATCAAGCAATTGTTTAACTGTATAATATTGCACAAAAGAAATAGCCTGTAAAATATGGTAACTGCGTGGTTCCAAGGCTTTAAAAATACAGGGAGAAATAACCCAAAGTATAAAGCTGTTTTTGAAAATGACTTTCCCACAGAGGGTTCTAGATGAGAAATGTGTTAGTGTTGGATTTGGGCAGTTTTTAAAATGTAATAAATAAACTGTGCATCCCAAGGTTACATTAGAAGTAAATACACCATAGGGGAAATGCTATTGCAAGAGTGGATAAAGTTTACGCCTGATTGACAGCAAGGCTAAAATGAAATGCTTGTCTTGCCTGGGACCAAAGGATATTATGCTGCTAGTCGCTGACGTCTGTTTGATGAATACAGTTAGCATTATCAGGCTTGTGTGTAATGCAGAAAAAACTGTTACATCAGTTATATATAGAAGAGATTTATTAAGCCACATTTGGCACCATTTTGCCGTATAAATGATACAGTTTTGCTCCTTTTACTGAGTGTTTTGGCACTGCACTACCACTGTTCCAGGCCCTAATTAACATTAATATAAACCCGCATCATCAGACTGGAATCTTGTTTTGTTGCACCCAAGTGATACAACAAAGATAGGGCTAGAAAGTAGAAAGAGAGTTAGGAACACTACATACATCTGGATGTGGTTTGCCAGACCAGTTATCTGATTTCCAACAGTAAACTAGAATGCTAGCAGTGTTCCCAAATCAGCATTTTAAACACCTCTTTTATTGAATATTGTAATGGAAACATGTTTGTTCAGTACTACACTTACTACAATTACAAATACTACTATTTCCTAACCCTAGCCACTAACTACCAAAATACTGTAAATTTTTTACTAAATGCGATTTCTGGCTAAAATGATACAGACAACATTAGTCTTTTGGCTGTATTGACTGAAACAACTGAAAATCCTGACGAGCATGCTGATAAATGTACTACCTTACACACACTATGTGTTACCATCTGTTCTTCTGACATACTTCTATCGTTTGATCGGTAACATTGGGAGGTTTAAAAAAATCCAATTAAATGATGCCATGTACTTTGATGCATGATAATGGGCCTGATCCAGAACTACGCTTCCCCGCGATTTTATGCGTGGCGGAGACGTAAATTTGCAGATTCGAACGCACTGCGCATGCGCACCATAGAAAATACGCACATTCACGTAGCGTAATTGTGAACGTATGGGTGATTCACATATGTCTCACGGAAATACTTACGTGTGGGCGTGCCAAATTTACGTTCTTCCAAAATACGTCTGAATTACGTGAAGTAGGCGGGGGGTGATATTTAAAGTGTACAGTATGGGCGTGCTAAGGTGCGTACATTCACGTAGTCTATACGTCCATTAGCGGACGTACGCAGTTACATGTGAAAAAGTTAAGGTAGGGTTTGGGCAGCGTATCTTGACAAAATACGTCCGTGCAAGGGGTGTGCCGAGGGGAGTGTAGCGAACTTACGTGCACGAAAATACGCTCCGCGAATAAACGTACGGCACACATAGTTCTGGATCTACCCCAATGGGGTAAATCCAGACCTACGGGCTTGTTACGTTAGATCGTACTTACGTTAGTGTATTTTCTATGCACTCCCCTCACTTGTACGTACTTTTTACGCTGCCTAAACCCTACCTTAACTTTTCAAAGCGTAAGTACTAACGTACTGGATTCACGTATGTAACTGCCTAACGCAGCCCACACTGTACTATTTAAATGCCTCTCTCCACCTAAAAGCGTAACTATGGGTGTCATATGGATGTCCCCGCCCCTTCATTCCTAATTACGCTGATGGTACATACTTTAGGAGTAACGTGGTGTAACATCTGCCACGCGCATGCGCAGTAAATACAAATTAGCGAATTTAAATCAGCGGCTAGTGTAAAATCGCCAGCGTATGTAGTTTAGGATCTGGGCTAATGATCGTTGCAGCATACACAGTAACACGACATTGTTCCTAGCGCTCATATATCATTTGATTGGAACGATAATCGTGTGAAAAGATGTAGTGTGTACCCAGCTTTACACTGACCAAGTAGTTAAATAGTGTCCCATTTCATTGCTAAGCATTGTAACTAAGTAAATACATTGCCATTGTGATATAATCCAGTATAGTCTTTTCCCCTTTTTTCTCTATGTAGAAAGTGGAATAAATTTATGTATTCTATCTGTTACTTCTTTACTGTAATTTGAAGCTTTTTACTGTAATTAAACTGACAAAAGTTTAGAGCCCTGTAACATTTGTGGGATTTATAGCATATGTTCCATGCCCTGGCAACTATCTTTGGAGATTAATAATTCCAGGCATAGAGTTTTAACAGAAGCCTTTTGAGACCAATAACTGACTGTGGCTCCATGTTTTTCTCTAGACAGCACAGTAACATAGTTTCTGATACTATAAGCACTGCTGTGATATTATCAGAGTATACCAATCACATACATTTTTAGTAAGGTTCATTAGATATAACCAGTTAGTCAAAGGCCGCTAATGACTATTTGTGCATTAAGAAAAATGGCAAACTGGACAGAAACATTTCTAATCATATGAGTTGTGGTCTTGGGCTAGTTCTTAGCATTCTGAAAAGAAAATTACATTTATATACACTTTTTTTTAGAGCTTTGAGAGGCTTTCCAAAACCTCTCTCAATTATTAATATAATACTATATGAACCAACCCAAGAAAATGAAAATGCCAAAAGCACAGTAATTCATTAGTTATTCAAATTATTTGTTTAATTACTTGTTCCTATAACTTAAACAGCCCAGCTAATAGAAAAGAATAATGAGAGCTGCATACAACAAAAAGAATAAGAGGAACTGTACTAATCTGTAACAAGTACAGACGTTTCCAGAGACAAATTATTAAAAGTTGGGATTGTCCTTAGGATAGTTCATGATCATACAACCTGTCTGTGTCTTTTAACAGCTGAACAGAGCATTATAATTAGAAGAACTTGTACGGTAACCTTGATATACTCAGTACACTGGCAAGTTCTTTCAGATAAATTAGGCTAGGGCATGAATTAAGAAATTTGCTGTGCATTATGGGTAAATAATTTTTTGACTATTTTGTTTTTTTTAACAGTGTATTTTTGTCTTGTACTTCACATTCTGGCAAAGTCATATATACGCATGTTTTAAACAAAATCTCAGCTAAAAGATAAACAGTCATACTGTTATGATTGGCGGACTGCAATTCCTATATTCATATTTTTTTGTACTGCTGCAATATTAGATACAACTTTTTATTGCTCTATAAACTACACTTCAGAATATTTATGGATAACTTTGGTATTTATTTTATTCTCAGCTGCACATGACACTTGACAGAATCGCAGATCTCCTTTACAAAACAATGTAATATAGCCACTACATAATGAATCATTACTATGCATACCAGACCTTGGTGAGACAACTTGTTAAAAATGATTACAATGTGAAACAACATTAATTTAAAACCAAAATCCCTGTGGTTTTCTCTCTTAATGATCAGATAACAGTGACTAATACCATTTCTGGGTTACTGCAGCAAATGTGTAAATGTCATCCTGGTATGTCACTTCTTATTTTCAGAGATCTTTTTGAAGCCATTAGCAAAGGTGTCTGTTAGCATTTTCCTGGCTGTACCAAGTAGTTTTCATTATGACACTGACTTGCATGAATTCATATTAAGACACTCGGAGGATCAGCACTTAATTAAGATGCTATACTTTTATGCTCCTGTTATCTTTTGATTGGTCTCTTTAGTGGGAAAGAAACACAAAGTGGTTTTTTAGCTTTGAAACTTCTTGCAAGAATAAAAGGCAGTTCTAGTTGCATTCCTGTCTGATTAACACATTCCTGGCCACATGTTTTTTGTTTTATTTATGAATCTTTTGTCATGTTACAGTGGAAACATAACTTTTTCCCCCTCTAGTTCTGCAAACCAACAATTCTTATTTAAATATTTGCACAATTTATTCATTTATGCTCTGTTTATTTTAAAGATATTTGAGCTATGTTCATATTATTTGTGAAACTGCTTTATTAATACGCATATTTTTTTAGATATATTTTGAATATAAATAAAGTAAAAGAGACAGTATAATGTTTCTTCAAATGTCGGTTGATGATTTGAGATCGGTCCTCTCATTTCAATGCATTTTGTTGCCTACATATGTCATTTTGTATGTGAATTGAAGAATTTGCTAGTAGCTTGGTAATTCAGAAAGCAATCATTATCACTCATATTATCGTTACCAATTAATAACAGCAGGGGCTAGCTTTCCTAGTTAGAGATTGTGGAGCTGATTAGCCACACCCCCAGTCTCGGGACTGCGAGTACGGATAAATAAATAATAAATGCGTAGATTTAAGTGCAGATGTTGGACCGGTTTCACAGATGCGTGTTTACGCACGCACATACCAAGGCAACACCCATGTTGGTCCCCTAGCACGGACAGGTTTTCGGTGGCTTACGCCTCCATAAGGCACCCTTATCTCTACGTGTGTACTTACGCACGTATGTTGCTTACGTACATACGTAACCGTGCCCTCTCATGCCTATTTAAATGCCTCCCCTCGCCCACTTTCACGTAACTTCGAACTTATGGAAGACAACCACGCCCCTCCGTATGTGCGATTCACAAGTCCGTGCCTAAAGGACTAACGTGTGTAAATACTAGGTAATTTGTGTGGAAAAAGTTACTACGCATGCACATGTACATACTTGGTTTTTTTTGTATGGATCACCCTTAAACCTCTCCTTATTATGTGGCATTTTCCCAAAGGCAGGATTTTGGTTGTTTTTTTGTTGTTTTTTTACTTTTGAGTTTTCAGACTGGATCATGCCAATAAAGAGAATCAAAGAGGCACAAATATACAACAAACTGACACTAAAATGCAGATGGATGTAACAAGTGTTGCTTTAAGGATTAAGTGGCAATTATTGGTGGTGTGTTAGATAAAGTGCCAGAGTTTTGCTTCCTCACCCCGATTTTAAGATGCAAGTTCCTTAATGTATGGGCAACCTTATATCAAGAGTAAACATCTACAGCAGAGATGCATCGGTCATCATTATTATCATTAACAACTTGATATTTTGCAGCCACCATTTGTCTGAAACATCTGAGGATGGAGAGATGGTTTTATATTTCATTAAGTTAATTAATGGCATAAAGAATTTTCTAATTGCATTATTTTATATGAAGTACAGATGTGAAGTAAGAAACGTTTGTCACTTACCTTTACAATATAATAAGCAAACTGAAAAATAGCCATTCTAACTGTGCTAGTGGTAGCACAAATATTATATTGCATTGTAAAATAACATACGCATCTTGTGGTCTTACTAGGGAATAAAGAATTAAATAGTTAGTGTATTTAACATGCTTTACTTATTTGTTTTTCTTTTTTTCTAGTGCTGGAGTGGGCCGGACAGGCTGCTTCATTGTAATAGATGCTATGCTGGAGAGGATACGACATGAAAAAACTGTAGATATTTACGGTCATGTAACTTTAATGAGAGCTCAGAGAAATTACATGGTTCAAACAGAGGACCAATATATCTTTATCCATGATGCACTGCTGGAGGCAGTGACATGTGGTAATACCGAAGTGCCAGCTAGAAACTTGTATGCATATATTCAAAAGCTGACACAAATAGAACCTGGAGAGAACGTCACAGGGATGGAATTAGAATTTAAGGTACAGTAAACTTTGTGAACTGGGATATCTATATATGTAAATGTATTTTGATGAAATTACCCGTAAGATGGGAACGTATGTATATTTTTCTGTCTCTGCCTGGCAAAATATAAAGGCAGATTTGGAAAATGATGGTCCATGTAAACAAATAGCAACGTTTTACTCTTATATATGGATTATTCTCATAGTGACATTTCATTTATGTATAACTTTCTATAACTAAAAGTTCAAATAATTGTCTATCAAATTGCTGTCCAATATACCAAATGACAGAATTTGATCGTATGAGAATGAGATCGTAAAGAAGTGGCAGAAGTGTTTATTTTCAGTGCTCAATAATTGGGATTATTGTATTGTCAGTTGACTGAAAGAAAATCACATCATTCAAGTCAGCAGCAGTACCATATCATTTGTTCCATGTAACATATACTATTATGTATTGAACCACTAATGTCATTGTTTTTACCTTACAGCGCCTCGCTAGTTCTAAAGCTCACACGTCACGGTTTATCAGTGCCAATCTTCCATGTAATAAATTCAAAAATCGCCTTGTTAATATTATGCCATATGAGTCCACAAGGGTATGTCTACAGCCGATCCGTGGTGTGGAGGGCTCTGACTATATCAACGCAAGTTTTATTGATGGATATAGGTAAGCCTAGTTTTTAGAGTTTACTATATATAAAATATTACAGTTATATGTTTTCATAGAAGTCTATGTGGTTAAATCTGAGCTCATCGCTGCCTGAAAGTAAATTTCTGACATTTGGCTGTTGGCTTTAGAAAATATGTTGCGAAGGGGTTACCTGTAAACAATAGTATATAGGTATATGGATATCAGTTTGATGCCTTTATATGATACCTTATTAAGTCCTGCTTCCATGCATTAAACATTGGAATAGTTTATACAATATGCTGCTGTATTACACTATGGTAACAGGTTCAGCTTTGTATCTCTATGAGTAATTTAATTGCTCTTTATAACAGAATGGCATTGCTGCCATGGGCTGAGCGAGATATTTAAGGTGTCGCAACAAATTTGCAAGGGGCTGGCAATTGATCTTTGAATTACCTTCTTCTCCACTCTGTTCTGTAAAGAGGAAAGTAGTCTTCTATGCAGCCATGGTATTGGGCTTGCACAGATATGAACACCGTGTCTAGCAGAAAAGAGAGAATAGTGAGCATGTAGCTACCTTCTCAGCAGCCCCTTTACCTCCGAGCCCTGTAGCGCCCACACCCGCTGTAGGTTTGTCACTGATTACTTCCCTGCCTTCTGCCCACATATTTTCAGAGGGGCCTATAAGG
Organism: Limnodynastes dumerilii; assembly: GCA_011038615.1. Classification (NCBI taxonomy): domain Eukaryota; kingdom Metazoa; phylum Chordata; class Amphibia; order Anura; family Limnodynastidae; genus Limnodynastes; species Limnodynastes dumerilii. The sequence continues at coordinate 64,479 of WWET01000047.1, read as the reverse complement.
AGGCAACATATATTATGTCTATGCGGTCACTTTATAACACACAGATTTAGGATCTAAAATAACATACATCATTTAACAGAATAACAAGAAACATTTATTTCACATTTTACACATATTGCTTTATTTTATAAAGTTACTAGCGTAGTTTGCTAGGTGCAGGCTTTCAAAATATGATTAATGTGCTGACAGATATTAATACTTCTACATTGCTAGCTAAGTGTTTTATTAAGCTTTTTTAACAATGTAATGTTTTAACAATGTGAATTTGACACCCGTTACAGTCAACACAGAATAATTAAAATGATGACATTAATTATAGTGTTCACTGTGTAATAAATTGGAAAAGTTATGTGTCTACAAATCTCCTCTGACGCTCTATTTGTATTTTTCCTTTATAAGTTTTCTAAAATGACAGTGCATGTAAGTGAAATTTACAATGGAAATGTATGCCAAGCTTTCAGTGACTAAAGAGGGAGACTTTAAAATAATACCTCACTAGATACACATTATAAAACAGCCTACAATTCTATACAGTACAGCAAACACTATGTACTAGCACTTTTAATAGCAGTTCAGATAAAGCCACAGAGGAACAGTTTGCTTATACTACATGAAATGATATAAGCTTGGTAGTATCATTTAAATGTAAATGACCAAAAACATAAAAGAATAATAAAATCGAATAAATCTCACAAGATCAATATAGTTTTCAGTGGACAACAATATACAACGTGATTAGATATTTTCAAGGTATACATGATGTTTAAGCTATTCTGTTATTCCCTTTTGTCGATTAGATGTAAAACAATGATCAGTGGAACATACATTCTAGATTTGCTAATCTAGGACCGGATCCAGACTACTGATTGCGCTGCGCTCAGACCCCCGACTGTCAGTGAGCAGGGCAGCCATAAGGAAAGAACTGGTGGGACTTTTGTCCGAGGCCTGGTAAAAGAAGGGGGTCCCGGATTCTCACCTCAGCTCTCCAGCAGCAGGTATCAGTGGTAGGAGACAGATAAGTTACTGTCACCAGTCTCCTGTCGCCAATACTTTGTGCTGGAGAGCTGTATCAGGCTGCACCTGAGCTGATGCGTAAAAAGAACTTTTAAAAAGCAAGTCTTTCATGTGCATTAGCCTGCTGTGAATTACTCCTGCAGGTCTGCAGCTCCTCCTATATTTATATATGTATTATGGGTCCAGTGCCCCACAATTTCTGGTGGTGACCCTGCCAGTGGAAATCTGATGTTGGGTCCAGCTGTATCCAGCCTTCTGTGCAAATGCATGGGAGGCTACTCCCCTCGCTTATACAGAGTTCCATTATGAGGACCCAACATTAATATACCTGATCCGTCTTTATCTAAAATAGAGATGGTCCAGACATCTGGATAAGGCGCTGTGGATAGAGCATACTTGTACTGTACAATTAAAAATGCTCCACTACTGTTCATTCTTGCTCCTGCCCCATCCATGGAAATTTGTCACAATACAAAACAGTACAAAAGTTATAGGATCCATATCCATACTGAAATCACTACGCATGTGCAATCACAAAAAGCAATTCTCTGTTCTTAGCGTTTGGAAGCGATTTTTTTTTTTTTTGTACAACTTATTATTACAGGTACAAACATTGAAGGATGTTTCCATTCTTCTGTTTTTGCTTTCTTTTGGCTCACATTTTATTGCAACATTTTAGCAGTAAAGTCCTGCAAAGCCAGTATATTTCTTATCTCCAGGACTTGCTACCAACACTTTATAGAAGAAGAACATAAGAGTTCAGTCTAGAGCACTCAGACTTGTTTTAACAGCATTCCAAGGAGAAAAGACATTTGCAATGATCTCTGAGAAGCAATTGTTGCTGTTCATTAGTCTGGAAAGGGTTATATTACAATCTCCACACATTGTGAAATTCATCACTGTACTCTGAAGACATTTTTTTGAATACATGTATGGAAGATTGAATACATTTGCCAGTGAGCATAACAGAAAACTCGCCCAGCATCAGATGATCCTCGGAGAAATTGCAAAATTGAGAAAAAGATCCCAAATACTAAAATTAGGGATAGAGTTCAGATACTCTTAGCGTTTATGTCTGTCATCAGCGTAACGTAGACAGGATATTGAAACTGCATGCGCTCTGTCCAGAGTTTTCACAGTAGCAATTCTAAATAGGAAGTACTATAAATGAGCTTACAAACAGATGAGTACAAACAAATAGGCTGAGCGGTGTATTGCTGCTGTCTATACAAATTTGCACGTTTCAAAGTATCTTTTAATAAACATTTTTTATAATTAAGATGAATTGGTTTCATTTATGTGTTTAATTATAATAATAATTTAAAAACATAATTAAATCTTTTTTTGATGCACCTTCCCCCTCCCCAATAAAATTTCTCTATAAAAAAAATTGCAATGTACTGCTATTAAATAAAACAAAATGTCAGTGTGGTATGCACTGTGTTATAAAACACATTTAAATGAATTAGTATAATACATGTTATATGCGTAGGGCTGTGTTATAAATAAAAATAGGGACTTTCATTGAATGAAAATCTCCTCTGTCAGGATATTAGGAGGAAGCACAGGGAAATATTGCTGCCTCCACTGCAAGCATTTATTTATATATTTATAGCCCCATCATATTACATAGTGCGTTACATTGTTTAAGCAACCATTCAAATCCCTGGCCCCATTGGAGCTTACAGTCTACTTTACCTACCATACATCCATACACAGACCAGGGTATTTGTACAGTAACCAAATAACCTCTTGGATGAAACCCAATCAGACAGGGGGAAAACATACCAACTCAACACAGATAAGTCCTTGTTTGGGAATAATGAAAAAGCATTGTAACAAGGCTTACAGATAGTAATAGTCAAAGCTTAGATATAAATAGAAACATAGTGGAATAAATAAGAACAGAGGAAATGTTGAGGGACAGAGTTTGATCTGGAGTTTAGCATAATAGAAAGTGACTGCACTGTTTTGTTTTGTATATCATTCTTTTATTTAGTCATCTATTGTATCTAAACACATTCTTGAAAGCTCTCTTTACACTTTCTCCCTGTTGCAAATACCCAAGTGCTTTCTTTTACCACCACCCCAATCATAAGGTAGATTTGTTTCAATAGACATACAGGGCCTGATCCAGAGGTGCCCTGAACTCAGAACATAGATGGGCTTTGTGCGATCCAACAGTAGCTCAGGATGTCTAGGCAATTACTGCCTATAGCACGTAGCAGTCAAGCTTAATGTGACCATATATGTTGAATAAGTGCAGGGCAGTACATTGAAATGGTGTCTGTGACTAGTGTGAGCCCTTTAGAAGCAATGAAAATGCATTTCCAGTACTTGCAAGAGTAACTATATATATATAT
>WWET01000047.1:32611-59012 GCA_011038615.1 Limnodynastes dumerilii | reverse complement strand
TATATATATATAATACAAAATAACTGACTTAGAATTGTATTCTGAATACTAATATAGAAAAATGGTTTAGTGGACACAAGAAGTTTCAAGTCTCATAACCAGTGTAATAAATAACAGCTGTGCATTATGTGTGTGTTTGTGTTCTTTTGTATTGATTTTTGTACTCCTTCCTCTGCATGGTCACAGTTTCAGCATTAGTAGACAGCCTAGGGTATAATTCACAGACTATAGAGCCTAGAAGCAAAGACTTTCTGGCTTCATTAACAAAAACCCTGAAGGTTGCATTTCAGTAATATGTTTACTTTTCTCTTAAACAGGCAACAAAAAGCCTATATTGCAACACAAGGTCCCCTTGCAGAGACAACAGAAGATTTCTGGAGGATGCTATGGGAACACAACTCAACGATTGTTGTTATGCTAACAAAACTCCGAGAAATGGGCAGGGTGTGTGTCAAGTTTCACTTCTTTAATGACATTTACGGGCAGATTCAATCCCCTGTGATGATTGGGACCTATGTGCGTGATGGAAACATTGCGGCCATCCCTGAAAAAGCACACTATTCTATTACAAAACTTATATCAGCCACATTGCATAGTAAAAAGGGCCAGCCCAATGTGGGTGATGCTGTATTTTAGGTATTTGTGTGCAGCAAACATCTTACAAGCAATATGACCGCAAATGCCTAAATAAAAAAATAATTTAAAAAAGTACAAGTATATTAATAAATAAATAACCCCCCCCCCCCCCCAAGAAATATAATTAAACTGTAAATACTCCCCTTCAATTGGTGCAATACAGGTAGCTGCTGCCATTAATCGCTTGGGCATGTTGGTGGTTTATGTACTCCAAATGCCAGCATGCCCCTGGCTGCCAGGGCAGGCTGGCATGTAGGGAACCCCCTTTAGGATGCTGCACAGGTCTTGCAAGCATGTCCAAGTGTTTAATGGCAGCCTGGACCTGTAGTGCACCAAATGTTTTTTTAACATTGAACTGTATAGTAATTCAAATATGTGATGTTGGACTCAACAATGTGGTGATGTTTATAATATTACCGCAATGTTGAACAATTGAATAGGAAATTAGTTTGGGCGCAATGTTAGCATTTGCAATAGAATGAAACAATTTCAACATCGCACCCAAATTATATGCAAATGAGTTAACATCACACGCAAGTGTAACATCATGGGGAATAGAATCGGGCTCTCGATTTTTATAAATGACGTAAATCATTTTTACCAGAAAACTGCGTAGTGTGCACCTTGGATGGATCTGTTATTGAATGAGAGCTAAATGTAGCATTATTGGCAGTTTGTAGAACCTCAGTCAGGGGGTTTTTATTGATTATGCCACCTATACAGTACAGTAAGAATCTAACTGGGCACTTTTATTTTAATGTAGCAGGCATATTTTGTTTCTGTTTGATAGTTATATAAATTGAGCTAAACATAAAATATTACATTTAAATTTGCTGTTTTTAACTTCTTAATACACTGTTTCCTATCCGCAATCGTGGCCATAATATAATTTTACTAAGATGTAATTACCTATAGGGGGATAATTGCTGGGATTGATTCAATAATTTCTTATTTCTTTCTACAGGAAAAATGCCATCAGTATTGGCCTGCGGAACGGTCTGCCCGATACCAGTACTTTGTAGTAGACCCCATGGCAGAATATAACATGCCACAGTATATTCTTAGGGAATTTAAAGTTACAGATGCCCGGGTAAGATACATACCAATGAAATGTTAACTGAATACTTATTTATTGTCCAATAAGTAACAATAATAGAGAGTATGTTTTCATATGAAAGTTAGTTTTACACCCAGTTTCCTAAGAACTCGTCATGTTTGTCAGGTACTGACTGTTATGGGTCTACACAGCCCTCCCCCATGATAACTTATACCGGTCAGCCTAGGTGGTATTCTGATTGGCCAGTTTTTCAGCCTTTTGTTTTATCACTATTTTTCACTTAACAATGGCAATCAGGAACAGGCTGTAGTAGGTGCTGGAAATTACTAGTATGGTATGACATGAAATGTGCAGTTATAATTCTGGCTTTAGCTATACCAGTGTCTTGAAACAATGAATGATTAATTCTTATAGCAGTTCTGTTTGGCTGATGCACAAGGTTTCTCACTGTTAAAGCCTAGCCCAAACTTTTCTCATTGTCCAGGAATGTCAGCTTTATCATATTTAATCACTTGCTTAGCTGAATTTTCAGCCAGCATTTTCTTCACTGCAATAGAATGAAGCCCAGCATCCACTCAGTGTACTATTAAATGTTATAACATTGCCTCAGTGCCATTAGCACTATCTGAAAGCACAATATCCAGTTTACTGCCCAAAGAATTAATAGGCCATGCAATGTTACTTGATTTCCAAGTAGATTAAAATCCTAATGTTCTTACTATTCAAATATTTATTACACATTAGTGTATAAAATCCATATGATAAATTTCAAAACAGCATAGAAATATATTTAACAGATTTTTATTTTCTAAAAACTCATCGTGTAGAGGCATTGAGTACCTCATGAGAACCATTTATTATTTTATTTATTAGCAGGTTTTTATATAGCGCTATCAGATTATGTAGCACTTTACAGAGGATATTTCACGTTCACCTCAGTACTTGTCCCATTGGAGCTACATTCCAAGCTCCCTTACACAGACACACACACACAGACTAGGGCTAATTTATTCAGCAGGTAATTAACCTTCCAGCGTGTTTTTTGGAGTGTAGGAGGAAATCGGATCACCTAGAGGAAACACATGAAAAGGTTATTATATACTTGTCTTTATGTAGCTGTGGTTACAATCTAGACCCAAGCCCTCCCTCCCCCCAAAAATAAAATGAAATTAAAGAATGAAGTATGTATGGAATCTATTTTAAAAAAAATGTATCAGTCTTCACTGATGAATGGTATGGATGCAATTTTAGAAAATAAAACAAAGACCACCCTTAATTTCAACAAACTAGTTTTGGATGCTTAATCTGACTACACACTATGCAATATTCCTGCCCGGTGCATGCGCAGATCGGCTTTTTACTAACTACGGCAGGCGTAGGTCTGGATCAGGCCCCATGTGATTATTGTGATCATCCAAACACCACACCTTTTATAGATACACAAAGAGTGGATCAAAGCTGCCATACATTTGGTGCACAACAGCCTATGTTCGTTTAACTTTAATATAAGAAGCTCCACACAATCTGTAATTAAAAGCAAAAGACATATTTATAATGTAATATTTTATGGATCACTCCTAAAATAACAACAATATGAAAAAAATTATTATCTAATATTAGACACTGATAGTCACAGCTTATCATGGAATGTACAATACATTTGTAATACAATTATTGTATTATTATTTTATAATATTATTATTTTTTATTCATAAAAAAATGACATATTAACTAATAACTATAGCATTATATCTCAAGTCACAAATTCTAAATAAACCTCAGTTCTTATTTAACAAGAAAGACAATTCCAGTGTGAATACAAACAAAAATAACCTTCAAACTATATGATTAATAATAGATAGATAATAATAGATCTACAAAACTATATAAAATAACCTGATATAGTCGCCTTTACCAATTTATCATATTACATGTTTATTTAAACACAAATTCTAAAATCAACAAATTAATATGGGACCATAGACATTCATAGATGGTGTAAACAACAGTATTCCAAATTTGTGTCACGGCAAAACTAGTTGAACTACAATATAACAATTGATCACTGCTAAAAACTACAGCCTTCAATAAATATGCTAGTGGTACCAATGTATCTCTTACATTGCAACAGTATCCAATAAAGACGGTAACTTGTAAAGTATGTCAATACTGAGATTAAACGGGCTGGATAAAGTAGATGGTGTAAATTTGTAGTTCGCTTTGGCACAATAGTACTGGTTAGCCAAATGTAGAAAGTACCAGTATGATGGGTATGTATTTTGCAGAATATATAGGTCTCACCACTTCCTCTGTCTTATACAGGCACTAGTCCTATGATGAAACCTTTAGGATTGCAGCAGGGGTTGCACTAAGCTACCATAACCCATCAGACAATCCAACACCCTCCAAACCTTCAAACACTCCCTCAAAACCCACTTCTTTAGACTAGCCTACCTTTCCTCCACCTCAGATTACCTACCCTCTCAATCTTCATCCCTGTGTCTGCTCTTTGATCACCCCCTGCCACTTAGCATGGTAGCTCTTATGAGCAGGGCCTCCTCCCTTCTGTCATCACCCCTCTGCCTTGTCCTCATTAACTTCCCACCTTTTCTCTATACTGTTTATCTCTCTCCTTATTCATCTGCTCCTACACACATATCCAGCATCTTTATTCTCCATACATATCATATCCAGCATCTTTATTCTCCATACATATTGTTCTGCTATTTTTGTACTGTATTTTATTTTTCCATTGTACCTGTATTGTATCCTTTATTTATTTGAACATGTACCTTTTCTGTTAATTGTGTTGTATATGTAACTATTTACCTTTGTACGGTGCTGCGGATACCGTGTGGTGCCTTATAAACAAACATTAATAATAATAATACTAGACTGAGGAATAGGTAGTAAAAGGGGTGTGATCAAAGAGAAAACCGTAGCTTCAATCAATCAATCAATTTCCAATTAAATCATGTAATCCAGGATCTACACACCTTCATACATTTCTTCATTAATAATGTAAAGAAAAATCTTTGTCATGAAAAACATGAGTGTCAGCATTTGTCATTTGTCTTTTGATGCGTTTCCACATGTCATCTCTCATATTAAGAATTGATCTGAGATTTATAATCTCTCATTTCCAACCAATTTAAACTTAATGTGGTAAGAGCTATAATCCTTTTCACCTTGCTTGACTCTAAATTCTGTCCTTAGCGCAAACAAAGGGCAATCTAATAAGGACACACTATTGATTTAAGCATTTACTTACTACATTCTGTCTACACTGCACAATGCTTTCAAGATTCATGAATGTTTATTTCTGTTCATACCAACAGGAGGGGGAGGAGCTAGTAAGGCAGATCAATACCATTGTGCGCTTCTACATTATATCTGATCCCAAAATGTATTTCATATTATTAGGCCTATCCAGATTTCATAGCAGTTTCTGTATCTAGCCTCTGCCACATTTTCTAACTTGGAATTTAATTGAAATTTGTGATCCAAAATACGGCACGCAGGTCCGTGCCCTGGACCCTACCTTAAGTATTCCACATGCAACTCTGTGGAAATATAGGTACCTTTGTTATTAAACATATTGGACCACATCCAGAATTACGAACAATAAGCTACTTATGCAGTACTTTTGCGTATATAAAAGCCTAATGTTTACATCTGCGCATACAAGCGTCACGATGGGGGTGGGAATGCAGTTTCGTATGACAGGAGATCTTAACAACAGGATGGATCAGCCCCTCCGCTCGCCTAAACTATGTAATGGGCGAGAGGGAACATTTCTATTATACAGTAGAGGCTGGATTTGTACGGCCTGCTAATGGCAGCGCATCTGTGCTAAAGTCCACACTAGAGAAGGGAGTGACATGGCAGCTCACTCCCCCTTTCCATGCATAGGAACGCATACAGATTTCTGGATACAGTCCATTGTGTCCACTAGTGTCAACCTACAATAGGTTTAACTAGGCTTGACATACTGTAGTCTTACATATTGCTTAAAATCTCAATCTGCTTTCTATCCCATCATGTTTTTGTCATATACGTTTAGCAAATGTAAGAATTTAGATAAATAGAAATGACAACCTATATAAGCTAATAAAAAATTGTAGGTACTCTTCAATTCTAGAGAAGGCTTGTTTTGGTATATAAGGCTTCAGAGAAAAAGTAACTGTATTATTGAATTGTCACCAAAGAGGGAACAAACACAAATGATAAGTAGATACATTAACTTACTGGGTATTGAAATCTAACCTTTTTTGAGGAAGAATTTGTGCATGTCTCTTTACCTGCTCATTATGGTATCAAATGCATCTTCCTACCAACATGAACACCTTTGTGTACAGGATGGCCAATCACGTACAGTAAGACAATTCCAGTTTACCGATTGGCCGGAGCAAGGAGTGCCAAAGTCCGGAGAAGGATTTATTGACTTCATAGGACAAGTACATAAAACAAAAGAACAATTTGGGCAAGATGGACCAATATCTGTACATTGCAGGTAAATGTTAGTCTTTAATGAAAATGTGTTCTAAATTCTACATTCACATTTATACTCTTTCACTTAGTGTCCACAATTGATTATCTTTCTGGAATATTAAGGATCCTTGATAAAACTATATTATATTGTGTTTAAAATCTGTACGGACTGCATTAAATGGTATAGTATAATTTTTTGTGCATGATGATATAAATAATGATTGCTATACTAAATAGCTCAAATATGTGTATGATTATTTTATTTTGCATATATATAAAAAAATTTTATTGAATCTAAAGTTTCATATACAATGCTATGTCCTCTATGGATTTGATTTTGTTATTGAAAGAAAGGTAATGTATTTTACAGGAATCATTGGTTATCTTTTCTCTCTGGATATATAAATCACCTTATTAATCTCTTTTCACCAGACTGTAGCATACATTATTAATGTGAAAACCCATTACTTGCTTAATTAAAGCATCAAACACTGGCATACTAACATAATCTGTAGCTGTAGGTGAAGCAGTAACAGGTAAAGGATATATTAAACAGAAAAGTACAGTAGCTTAATGTTTTTTATGCTACATTGTCTTCCAGGCCACCTGGATAGTATGTCAAAATAATTTATGATTATTCCAAAAGTTTTAAATTATATTAAAATCATATGTCCTATAATAGGAGGGTATTGTTTAAATCTGTTTAATGTTTTGCAACTGACAACCAATATTGGGTGAACCCAAGTCAGATTTGGACCATACAAAAATGTAATAAAAAGTAATCATACAATACTTTGCTATATACTTGCTTAGTTTGTACATTCAAAGCACATTTATCTAGCAGTTCATAACCATTGTATTTTACTTGTAACAGTGCCGGCGTTGGCAGAACTGGAGTATTCATAACTCTGAGTATTGTTTTGGAAAGAATGAGATATGAGGGTGTTGTAGATATCTTCCAGACTGTCAAAATGTTGAGAACACAACGACCTGCTATGGTACAGACAGAGGTAAGCAGATGTACTGTACACAGCAGCACTTGATACTAATATTCTATCGTCAAGGTCAGCACAGCACCAAAAATTAGTGTTACAAAAAGTCATTTATTAAAACATGAATTGCTCTTACATTGTTATATATTGCCAGTGGATAACATTTGCAATTTAAGACATCTTTGACAATACGCTTTAATATACTACTTTTGCTATGTTTAATTGTTAGAGTTATGACCTTGAATGGAAACTGAATGGTATATTAACTCTTATTGCTTGGTTTTAGAGGTCATCCACCCATTCAGTGTGTTTTACCATTGTGTCTCTGTTCCATGTCTTTGACCTGTATTAGGATAGATAGATAGATAGATAGATAGATAGATAGATAGATAGATAGATATAGATAGATAGATAGATAGATAGATAGATAGATAGATAGATAGATAGATAGACAGATAAAACATCACATAGATAATTAATACTTCATTTGATTAAAATAAAATTCATAACAAAGAAAACCCATTCTGAAAACAACACAAAATCAATTCCAGTGGCATAAACTTCAAAAATTAGCTATTAGAGATAATATCTACAATCACGTCATTGTGATAGACAGATATCTTATGAGAAAGACTTTACATACTGTGAAGAAATATAAAAAAATGTAAATAAAATGAAAGATAGTAACCTGTGAAATGCAATCACCAGATCTATTAAATTGCAAGTCTCAACTAGTATGGCTGATACAGCAGAACAGCGATGAATAACTGTATAACCAAGGAGCCATCACAAACACTGTACGATTTAATTTAAATATTTATTAGATTTAGCTTTTAATTATCAATGAAAAATCTGCACAAGGTAACTCTTTGTGCATCCAATGTAAACTGTTATTTCAATAGTATATACTATATATATTGATGAAAAACAACATAAACTACCTCTAAAAAACTTGTGATATACTTGTACCAGTTGTAACAAATAAAGACAGTTTCCAGTAGTATTTTGTCACCACATTTATAGTAATGAGAACTGAGACACCAATATAGCGATTGAAACAATGGAAGTGGACCTTCAAAGCGCCAGGGAATCCATAGTGGGAAGTGTCAGATATAAATAAATAAATAAACACTTGAGGAGCTGAAGCCGTTGCGGTTTGAAGTTCATTTAAATGTTTCTATAGATTTTTTGTGTTACTAATAAATTGTTACCATTTTATCTGTCCCCCTGTCTTTATCTTTGCGAGGGGAGAGTTTTTACAGGCCACATACAGGATATCTTTGTCAAAGACTTTTTTAAAGATTGCAATGGCTCCAGCTTTTTAAGTGTTTATGTATTTGTTGACACATCCCACTATGGATTCCATGGTGCTTTGAAGCTCCATTTCCTACCATTGTTTCAATTGCTTTATTGTTTTTTGGGGATCTGAGACATCCCCTGGAAGTGGACTTCCAGCAGCAAGGGTAGTGTGCGCTGATTTTTCCAAACCATTGTACAATTGAGACACCAATATGTCTATAAATAATCCAGAAAATGAGTGTAGTGACGTTATAAAACTCCTACATTTCTAGTAAACCGATAACCTCCGAAAGTTCAACAAGCTATAATATTTTAGAAAGCTGGAAATGCAATCCCCAATTAATGTAAAAAGCCCTTTGCTTGGCAAATCTGGAAAAAAGTATTTCTTTACTGCTTGAATGGATTGTGAAGACCATTATAGAAAAGACAAACAACAATTCCTATGAATATTCTAACTATTCCACTGTGGAGAGAAGATAACTCATAACTTATAATAGTCTACATTTCTGCAGACAATACTGTGTTGTAGTATCAAAGCATGATCTTTTCTGGTCTGTGGAGCATCTTACATTTGCTTACATGTGCTTGTTTAAAATGAACTGTCCCTACTTCCATTTTATTATGACTGCACTTAACAACTATTGCTTTATATAGTAGTATTTACTGCTTTATTATCTTAAATAATTTTACATTGGAAATACCTTTCTTAAAAAAAAAATGGTATAATGAGCCTGAATTGGGGAATAATATACACCAGTTAATGTGATATATGTTCAGAATATAAACATTCTGGAATGTGAGCGATTTTCAGTTACATGCAATTTAAATGGGAGGCAGTATTGGGAAAAGAGATTGGGGAAAAAATGCTTTTTCAGTTTGTGCAGGAGCACTGACTGCACTTCCAGTAGAGCTCTGGATCCAGACTGGGGCAGAGTGCTTTGTATTATCCAAACTTCTAATGCATTTTCATTTGTATTAAACAGTGCAGAAATTTTGACTTCTGTCACATTCTTAAATCAAAATGCTTAGGAGAATATTGAATTCTGCCTCACAGCGCTTGAAATCACAAATAAAATGGCAGCCTAAAACGTAAGCTTTCCTATAGAGCTGCCTTGAGTGTTTGGCACTTGTCAGCTATTGTAAATGCATCGATTCACGTCTGCACACTTATTCGAACATCCCCCTTAATATTAAAAACAAATAATAAAAATTGTTGTTTACTTCCGTAGAATTATATTTACTCAAGTATTAGAGATGTGTTCTGATGCTCCCCATCTCCATTATCTTGCTGTTTATGTAGAGTTTAAGCACTGGACTATAAATTATTCCTGAGCTACTGAAGCTATGGACAGGAAAAATAACCAGAAGTCCAAATAATCATGACATAATACATGTGGAAGTTAATTAGTAATAAATAAGAATAAATGGATCAGTAACTTATACTAAACCAATCACCACTAACTTGTAATCTATCAATTATTTAATAGCCTGACAATCTTTGTAAAATATATATCTGGTTTGTTCCTGAGTATTTGTCTTTTTTTTTTTTCTTATAGGACCAGTATCAGTTCTGTTACCGAGCAGGGCTTGAGTACTTGGGCAGCTTTGATCACTATGCAACGTAAAAGTCCTGACCCATTCTGGAATTTTCCTTCAGGCCCTTCAAGATCCAAGAGCCTCTTCTGAGCCATATGTGTGCTTGGGAAATATTTCTTAACTCCTAGCTAAAGACCAATTACAGTAATTGGAATATTACACACAAAAAGAAAATTCAAATTAAAAAGAGAGAAACTTTTTTTTTGGGTGGACCAAGAATACACAGTTAAATAACCTAACCTAAGAAAATTATCTAAATCCAGACTGATCAGACATCTGAAGGATTCATTTCTCCCATATGTCTTTAGGAATCAGCTGGCAATGAAGGAATTATGTGGAAAAAACACAAAGAACCATTATCTTGTCTGGGACTGCATGAGTGTTCAATGATGACTCTTAGGTATACAACAGCAAGATGTTCAAATACGTCGGCTTCTGGCTCCCAAGACAAATGCAATCTTTGCAGCGATATCGATCCTTCTCTCCATCAATGATCATGATAACACATTAATGAAACAAATGGGTGGGAAGGGTCTAAAGAAAATCAAAGTCATTTATTTAGTTTTTTAGTAATGTAAAGATACAGCTGACCTGTGTTTCATTATTAACTGTGTAAACTTTATTTTCTTTTTCTTAACAAAAACGTTTATAAGGAAGTGAATAAAACATTGCATAACTGTTAATTTTTTCGATCAAGAACTGTATTTTTTTTATGCAGTAGAACTGTTATATGTAACATTTTTCATTAGAAATACTAAAACATTGAAAGTTTGCACAATCTCGTGCAGTCCTGACATTTAGCCATGCCATTATTTTATTATATCCTTCATTTAATTTCTGCCATTTTTAATATATATATTTTTTCTGCATCAAGTTAAAGGCAAAGTATTTTTTCATCATGTTTGGAATCAACAGGGAGTCGCAAAGTATAAAGCTGCTGTAAACATTATTATATAGAGAATATATAGATATATACATGTCTGTTCTTCCATGTTTCTCATTTTGTTAATCAATGGGTACATATGACCATTTCATGGCAACCTAAAGGTTTGCGTTTCCAATGTGTGTTATCTTTTTGTTTTTATTCACAAAGAAATGAGGAATGCACATCAGTGATATTCTAGGTTCACCCCCCCGAAAATATACACACAGATCTCCATGTTCTCACACATGTATGTACTTTGTTACACTGCTCAATATTTTTAACTCTTTAGTGCAATAATGAATCATCTTGTATATTATACAGGATATGTGCATGCTAGAAAGGTCAGTGTTTATCGGAGAGAACAATATTGTATTATAAGATGTATGAAAATTTAATGAAATTGTATCCAACCATTTATTGTGTGTGATATATGATTACAAATGTAATTTGTAAAGAAAAAAAAAAAACGAAAAAAAAACCAGACACATAAGAAACAAAATCAAGGGCAAAGCCAAAAATTCCTGCTCTGCTTAATGGAAATAATGTAGGTTTGTGTCACAGCAGTTTGAAAATGCTGCTTTTTATTTTGCTTTTTTTCCTTGCTTTTTGCATTTAGAGTGCCTTATATTTGATGCTTTTAAGCAACAATCTGTTTGGCCTTTGCCAGCCTGCTTTCCCATAATATCATTTTTCATTCAATTCAATACAGATTGACAAATCACATCTTTATGATATACGCACCTATTTTTTTTTTTATATCAGTATGTAGTAGGTAATGATTTATTCTGCCAAGCACTTCTTTGTTAACATGAACTTACTTTCATTTAGGTAAACTGCTTTTTAGCTTTGTAACCACGGTAATCAAAACACATTGGTCACCTATACATAGTTTAAGCAGCCTTTTTGTCCTGCTGATCCAATATTCACTTACTTTATAAATGTTTGGGGGCTACATGCCATTGAAACAACCCCAATTGTAGTACCAGTTACTCATTTATGCTACTTTATTAAAGCACATCTTGGTGTTGAAATCTAGTAACTCAAATAAGCACCTAAAATGTGTCTATTTCCATCTGGATGGACTGTAGCCTCACACAATTTATCAGTTTATTTTGCATTGCAAATGAATTGGAAGGGAGTCTTATAGATGGAAGCACCCATTTACCCTTAAAGTAAAAACAAAATATAAGGAGACACAGTAACCATTATTCTGTGAAATACTCCCTGTTATATCACAAGTAATATTGCTGATGTAGGTAAGCCGCATTGATTGTATATGAACATTGGTAGGCATGATGTTGCCTGTACCTGATTGACTTGCATTCCTATAACATCGACACAGGCAACAAAATGGCTGTTTAAACTGTGTAAAGGTGAGTTTGCACTTTAATGTTTTTGCTAAGAGGCTCTGGAATGAGACTTGTTATTAGATCAGCAAAACAAATAGGCACTTTATTAAAATCAATTCTTTTTTTTTTTATGTGCCGTTACATTTCTTTCCTTGGCAACGTGACAAAAAATATATATAATACAGCTGGTATTCAAATATTTACATTTGTAGACCCCTTTTTGTTTGGAGATTTTGAATTTTTTTTTAACATGTATTCACTCCATGCTCGGCAACCATTTTAAATATCACACTCTGTGAAGGGTTGTGTCATAGCACTTTTGTAATAATAATACTAATGGAAGGCTACCTCTGATTAAAAAAAAACTATTAAAATATAAAAAGAATGTGCTTTTCTTGGGGTATCTTTACTTTTTCTCATGTAAACCATATTCTTTTTACATAGAATTGTTCTAAATGTGTTCAGAAATTGCAATCATAAATAAAAGTTTTGTCATCTATGTTAATAACTGTAATGAGATATATCATATTTTTATAGTAATCTGTCCTGCAACGAAAGTAAATGTCAAATAACTTTTGTGTTAACAAAAAAATGTATCCATTTGCATAAACTCACTCATTTTTAATTAATGTAAGTTAAGTTCCAATCATTGATGTGCATTCCACTTTCTGTTTATTATCTGTATGATCATGGTACTTTATTACAAAAGCATCTTTATCTGCAAAATACATCAAAGGCAGAAAATGCATTTCTTAAGCATTATTAGTGCGGTGCTATTATTTACCTATACCAGTATAGTTATGTATAATTTTGTAATTAGTTACATTGAAAGAAAACAATATATAAACATGATTTGTATAGAACTGCATATTAGCTCTTTTTTGTCTTTTTTGTTTCTTTTATCTTTTTAATGCATGGTTTAAATATTGGAGAAGTTGAACTAGAGGTGTCCCTTAGAGGAGAATTGCACTTTCTAAATCTTTGTACTATGCACTACCCTATTGATTCTACTCCCAAAAATATTATTACTTGAAACCATCTTTAAAGACAAAAAAAAACACAAAAACAAAGTAATTATACAGTATTAAATTCATATGTGTAAATAACACAATACATTTAAGAGGCAATTTCGTGTTGGGAAAAGTGCAGATGTTTTGTTTTTGTTTTGTTCTTCGGATATTCCCTTTTTATTGGCATTCCTTGCTTACAATTAAATCTTTTTTTTTTTTTTGCCCAGATGCTCGAACAATTCTAGAAAATTCCGATTCTATCTTTCACATATGTTTTGTGGCTTTGCCATTCAAGCTTGGAGTGTCTTTGCAAGAATAATACAAATTGTGTTCTCTGCTCTCGTTTTGGATGCATAGACTGAAAAAGTTATTTAAAAAAAAAAACTTGTAAAATGGCTTGTTAAAATTACAATTACCTCTACTTAGTAGTACGCGTAAATGTTTTACAAGATGAAAGGCGTGCTTTTTATTTTCTTACTCCGTTACATCAGTGGCGAAAGAAGTCTGTCTGAAAATCAGTCCTTTGCTGACACAAGTTCCATTTGTTACAAATGAATTCTAATAAAAATGTCAGTGTTATGCAGTCCTGGTTATCTTTTCTTAATATAATGCTGCTGCCTTGGGGACAAACATAGGTGCAACAAATAATAGATATTTTGTTTGTTATCTCAATTTCAGTCCATTATTGAAAACATCTAAAATCAGATAGAATAATATGTTGTGTTTTAAAATAAAAGACATGATGGGTAAGGAATGGTAGCACAAAATATATTTGCCTATTATAATTCCCTATAGCAGCTAATCTTATATCAGAGAATATGACTCTTGTTGGGTAACTAGGCACCAGACATGTCAGTCTCATTTCACATGAACAGATCTGATGCCTAATAGTATCAGTGGGGATGTAGTGGCTACAATTTACCATTCTATTACATAATCTACATCTAAACCCCTTACAGAGATTTATCTGGCTAAAACATATAAATATCCAAGCTCTGTGGTAAAACTATAAAAATATAAGATGTCAATATCTGTCTGACATTAACAAATCAAAATGTTTCTTTTTTTTTATGCTATGTTATGTTTTATGCTATTTTTTATGCTATGTTATTTTTCTATGCATTAATCTCCCTGATCTCCTGATTATTGCCTGATCAGCCCTATAATTTTATAGTGTGTGGAGAGCCACAATGAGCCAATTCTGCTGAAACACATCTGTAAAGTATAACATTTATTATCTAATCAACTGATTTTCAGAGTGCCAGTTCAATATGATAATCTATAGGCTGATATCAGGCATCTTTTTCCAGTGGATGGGCAATCGGTGTAATTCAAAAACAATGACAACCCCCTACACTTCATAATCAGTACTAGAAGTTTAAAATTCTAGTGCTTGTAGTAGAAAATATAAGGAAGAAGTGTTCCCATGATTCCAGCCAGCTGTAAGCCATTTGGTACCTAGGTGGGCTTCTCCCTCCTAGGTACAACTTGCATATTGCCAATGGTGCTAGGGCTCTTTTAAAACCCATGGGTTATATTACAGGGTAATAATATGTGTAAAATATACTTAAAGTTGTTTAGTGGATGTGAAAATACAGGTGCCATCATGGCCCAAAGCCTTAAAGGGGGCAATTGAGGAACTATAATTGCCATAATGCGCTGGTACACAGTTTAAATGAAGAAAAAAATCATTTTATTAAAATAGATGCTCTCTAGGTCGATTTTGCTCAAAGCGCCTAAACTCCCAGGACTTTGCCGGCGACTATGCCATCACTGTAATCACTAAAGGCAAAGTCCCAGGACTTTAGCCTTTAGCAAAATCGACCAGGCAAACATTGCTGCACAAAAATCGTCCAGATGTTTACCATATAAAAAATACAATTCGCTGTATTCACTAAAGGCGATTTTACTAAATAGCATTTAGTTATTCGGCAAAGCGCTGAAAATCAAAGCGCCTTTTGTGTGGGGCGCTTTCATTGAAAGTGCCCCACACTGTACCAGAAAAACACATGTCAATATATTTAAGATGTGTTTTTCTTTGTCCCAAAGGCAAACACAGCATGTTTGGAATGCTTAGCATGGCTGCGCTGATAGAACTACAAGGCTCCGCATTGCTGAGCCTTGTATTAATATCAGCATCAGCATGGTAAGCCTTCTAAGCATGCTGCGCTGTAGCCGGTGAAATTTTTTTTTAAAAATACAGTGTCCAAAAAACATACATACTAAACATTTACAGATGTGTGAATAAAATTAATATTTACAATCTATAATACTGCCCCTAACATGTAAAATTAATACAGGTGACCAAAAGTTTTTTAATAAATTTTTTATAAACTTAAGTGTGTTGCATAAAAAATTTAAATTAATTTTGACTCACTGTTTAGCTGTCATCATTCTTGGCAAGAGTTGCTTGTAGTTTTTTCTTTATTTGAAGTTAATCTTCTCTTGTTGATTGAAGAATCTTGTCCGCTTGCTTGAAGAAGATGTTCCGGTCCTTCCTTCTGCTCTTCGGCCTCTTCTGGCACTTGCCCAGACGACAGGCTTCCTCCTCTTCTTGGGCGCCGCTACTAATGACCATTTGGTAGAATGATAGAAATGATGACGTCATTTACATCAGTGGGCTCTAGTGAGCGCTCTAGTGTTTCTGATGTCATAATTTATATAAAAGGGTGCCCTCTAGTGTCCGAATGGTCATTAGTAGCGGCGCCCAAGAAGAGGAGGGAGCATGTCATTGGGGCAAGTGCCAGAAGAGGCCGAAGAGCAGAATGAAGGACCGGAACATCTGCCCGCAAGCGGACAAGATTCTTCAATCAACAGGAGAAGATTAACTTCAAATAAAGAAAAAACTACAAGCAAGCAAATGATGACAGCTAAATGGTGAGTCAAAAATTATTTTTATTTCTTTATGCAACACACTTAATTTAATTAGAAGTTTTGGAAAAACTTTATTTTAAATGGTATGGGGAAATTTGATGTATTGTAAATGGTTTTTTAATCACACATGTATGTCAATGTTTATTATGTATGTTTTTTAGACACAGTTTTTTTTGTAACCGGCTACAGCGCAGCATGCTTATATGGCTTAACATGCTGACGCTGATATTAATACAAGGCTCAGGGCAGCCATGCTAAGCCTTACAACCATATTGCGCTTACTTTTTTTTACATTTTTTTAAGCAAAAAGTGACGTTGATTTTTCAAAGGAAAATCGCTGTGCTTTTTGAAATCGCTTGCAACCTTAGTAAATATACCCCTAAGACTTCTTGTTTGAGCCAGTTTTATTTACACATATCTGAAGGTCTTCCAGCTTTTAATTCATACAGAGTTGTTAGGATCATAGAATGGCAGCTCTTATCAGTGTTGGAATTGCTAGTCCATATAAGGAGACTATAGTACTGAATAGCATTTAGTGCTATAGCTTCTTATATGGACTAGGGATTCCCAAGTGGGAGCCACTAATGTTTGTAAACAGGGTTAGAATGTTTACATAGCGGCATGTGACAGCATCAGAACCGCTAGTTCGTATAAGGAAACATTTAGTGACAGGTTATCATGTTGTGAAGTCATGTTTGCTGTGCTCGTGCAAAAGGTTTTTTTTTATCTTGCAAGCCTGTCTGATTAAAAGTTGAAAAACCTTTGAATATATGTAAAAAAATAAACAAAATAAACCGGGTCAAACAAGCGGTCTCGAGGGTAATATAATTATTTAGATTTTTTTATCAAAATGTACATATTTTTATTTTCATGGCTCATTGGCTCCTGTTGATCCACACTGGAGGGTGTGCTGATGATTGTCGTGCAGATCACACAATAATCATCAGAATAGCTTGAACATTTTACCAGTGTGTACCTTCTCACAATGGGCCTGATCCAGAGCTACGAAATTTTCGCCCGACGGCGAATGCGATGTTCGCCCGTGCGTATAAACATACACGCCCCTAACACTCCCATTGTAAAGTACCTGCTTACGGCGGCTATACCCTACACTAGGTACTACCGTCGGCCGTACGAATTTTCGCACATAATACGCAAAGCGTACGGGCTTAGCACGCCCATACTGTACAATTTAAATGGCTATCCCCGCCTCCGTGTAGTAAAACGAGCGCCCAGGCGACCGTCGTACTGAACGCACGCCCCTCGAGCGAACAATTCGCACACAATACGACCGCTATACGCTCATGTCGTCCAGCCGACCGGAAGCTGTCATACTGGGCATGGGCAGTGCGAATTTTCGTACGAAAATACGCAAAAAAACGGTCGTACGCTCGCTCGAAATCGGCCAATTTTGTAGCTCTGGATCAGGCCCAATGCCTCAGAATCGTCTGAAACTACATTGCGTTGTGGGACGGGATGTAGAGAGGTTACCATTTTTCATGTTCAGAGATGTCCGATGTATGCTTTTTTCTTTAGACTGTTATGTACTAAGTGATCCATAGAGGAGTTGTTTCAGTGTGGAAAGGGCTAAGATGAGATGCAAAATCGTGACTAATTACAGTAATATTGTTGGATCATTACAAAAAATACTGTGTACACAGACTTAGGGCCAGATTTACTAAACTGCGGGATTAGAAAAGTGGAGATGTTGCCCATAGCAACCAATCAAATTTTAGCTCCCACATTCTTATTTGGAGGGATGTCCCCTCCAGCGTCCCTACAGCACTACTATGGACGCCCGATCTACGTTACGGCCGCCGTACTAGCGACGGCGGCCGTAGCTCTGGATCAGGCCCTATGGCTCTTAATCTGCACCTTGGCAAAACCATGTTGAAATTCTAAAACTGCAAACACAATGAGTTGAGAGATTATATTGTGTAGCTCAACACTAAATTAGAATTTAAAAATTGTTTTATGTGTGCAATAAGCAAAATCATCCATTAATTTATTTGTATGCAATTAAAAATGTAATAAAGTTGCATCTCTCACATTACAACATGGCTTGTCCAGGTACAAATATGCATCTATTTGTGCATATACTCCCAACTATGGATCAGCAAGCCCCTTTGTGTTCAGATGAATTACAGCTTTCACAGTTTGTATGTAGTTTGATAGGTGAAAGTGATGCAGCAATTGATTGTATCCCTGTAACACAATAATATAGAATAGATACTAAATTACCAAGAGCAGGAGTATTAACAGTTAAATGGCGCCAGTGTGGTGATCCAGATGACAGGAGATAGAGAGAAAGGCAAGGTGCTAGTGCTAACAAGGAGGTGAACTGCACTATTAGTAAGAGGTAGAACAGGATGGAGCCAGAAGAAGGGGACACTATGTGAGATTCAGAGCCTGGCTGTGCAGGGATTTAAAATGTGCCATGCATGATGGAGCCAGACATGATTCCTGTGCCAAGTCTCCCAAACCCTGTGAGATTTGAGGACTGTATTGTTTTAAAGCAGGTAATGCATTCTGTACTAAGATGAACCAGATCAGGTTGGTCAATTCTGTGTGGAGCAACTTAGCTGCACAGATGATATGGAGTGTGAGTTTATCAGCGCCTCCTGCAGGAGGGAGGTGTGTAGTTTATAATAAAAGCTTTGCCTTACCCTTGCTTAACTTTGGTGATAATTATAGATACACTTCAAAGGTCACATAAAAAATGCATGCTGAAAAGATCTGTGTGTGAGACTTTAGTGCCTAAACTTAAATGCAAATTAAAATATTGTACTACATATGTTATTAATCCGTTCATAATTTCTAGTTTTAAAGGTAACGATTAAAAAAAAAAAAAAATACATAACTTGCAGGCTTTTTTCATACAGAAATGCTCACAACTGTGCATAACACACATGAATATTCATACTGGTTGCAATATGTAGACAGATGAAATCTTCCATGTAGTAATCCTTTCTTGAACTTGCACTTAAATCAAACTAAAATGCTTCAATTAAACACCTGCAAAAACAAAACAAAAAGAAATCAGAAGCTTTCAATGATTCACCAATACAGAATCAATGCTGCATGGTGATATTTGTTGAGCATAAAATGTATGACCTGAATAGCGAAAAGTCAGTGAAAGTTCTTTATGTCCTCACAATAATATAACTGTCTGATTTCCTTGTGTTTAGCAAGTAATAAACACAAAATAATGAGTTATTAGAATATTATAATGAAGCAATATCTTTTTAGAGATTGAAAGAACTAGGTGAAAATAAATAGACAAAACTAATTTTTATTAGCAACAAATCCTATCATAATACAATGTGGCCTTGGATTTGACAATCTCTTAAATTGGAAATATTGAAAATTCAGAGGCCGATAGAAAGTGTAGAATCTCTGGGCATCTGTTCTGACTAATACCATAGCAAGCAATGATAATGGGAAACGCTGTTCTGGTGTTCACCACATTTAGGTGATCAATTTAGCTTTTAAATGTACTATATATTATTTATTTATTTATTAACAGCGTCAGCAGATTACATAACGCTTTACAATTTTAACAATCATTTTAACAGGACTGGGTGGTAACAGACAGATTGGGTAGGTAAGAGGGCCCTGCCTGCATGCTTACACTAAATAGGACATTAAGGATTGATCGATAAGGACAAGTGCTCTATATCACACAATGGACCAGTCAGCATGTAAAGTAAAAGTGTTCAATGCTCTGTATGATTCAGTCACACAGAATTATTAGCAGCAGGACTGAGGGTAATTTTAGCATGGAAAGTAAAGTTTTCAAGTTGTGTTAATCATTTAACAGAAAGGTAAACCAGATAGCAAAGTGGTTGTAAATGGGGTTGACAATTATTAAGCAGTAAGTTGTGCAAGTTGTTAAGCTTTTCTGAAGAGATGAGTTTTAAGGGAGCGCTTGAAAGTTTGGAGAGTAGAGGATAATCTTTTTGGGTTGAGGAAGGTCATTCCAGAGAGTGGATGCAGAATGGGAGAAGTCCTGTAACTGGGAATCAGAGCATTTGTTTAGTGTAAAGGAGAAAAGTAGATCCTGTGAAGATCTGAGAGAACGAGCTGGGATATATCCTGAGATGAGTGAGAATATGTGGGTGTAGTGTTATTAATGGCTTTGTAGGTTAGCAAAAGTATTTTGTGTTTGATTCTGTAGTATATCAGTGACCAATGTAGAGATTGACAGAGTGGAGCAGCTCTAGAAGAGCGTTTTTCAAGAAAAATCAGTCTAGCTTCTGCGTGTTATATGAATTGTAGGGGGATAGTTTTATAATGTGTGAGTCCAATAAGATGAGCATTGCGATAATCGATGTGAGAGAGGATTAGTGCATGAGTGCATGAGTTTTAGCAGTCTCTTGTGTTAGATATTTGGGTATTATGCAAATGTTCTTTAGATGTATGTAACAGGATTTAGAAACAGTTTGTATATGGGGAACAAAGGACAGTTCAGAGTCAGGGTGACACCTAAGCATCAAGCTTTATGAGTATGGATTATATAATTGTTGTCAACAGAGATGGAGCCACCGGGTGGGTGACTCTTATTGGTAGGTGGAAATATTATTATCTTTTTTTAAAAGATTGAGTTTGAGATGAAAGGAGGACATCCAGAATGAAATGGCAGAGAAGAGTGCCAACAGATTTCATAGCACTTTACAGAGAATATTTCACATCAGTCTCTGTCCCATTGTGGCTACATTCTAAGTTCCCTAAAACATGCATACATAAATACAAACACAGACTAGGGTTTNAAAAAAAAAACCCAACATGGGGTTTTTTTTTTTTTTTTTTTTTTTTAGAAAGCAGCCAATTAACCTACCAGCATGTTTTTTTTGTGTGTGGGAGCAAACTCCAAATTATTACCTTAGCACTATGAGGCACAATAGCTACTCACTGAGAAACCTGGCTGCCCTATTGTTCAGTTACACAAGATCAGGAGTAGATAGGTAGATTCGTGTATCATCTGCATACAGATAATATTGAAAGCCAAATGACTATATTAGTTGTCCAAGGCAAATGGTATAGATAGAGAAGAGCAATTGACCCAACACTGAGCCTTATGGTACTCCAATACAGCTAACACTGAACGAGCGATTAGATATATAGGAAAGAGCGGTGTCCTAAATACTTGTAACATTGCTTGTAAGATTTGTATGAGAAGAGAGTAGTTGACAATGTCAAAAGCAGCAGAAAGATCCAGAAGGGTTAAAAGAGAGTAGTGACCTTTAGATTTAGCAGTGATTAGGTCGTTGACCACCTTGGTCAGTAGAGTGTTTGGAATGAAAGCCTGACTGAAGAGGATCCAGAAGATCGTGTGAGAAGAGGAAGTGAGTGAGGTGAGTGTAGCTAAGTCTTTTGAGCAGCTTTGTAGGGCATTAGAGCTGGGAAATAGGGTCGATAATTAGAAGAAGACTTGGGGTCAGAGTTTTCTCTGAATTGGAGCGATTATGGCATGCTTGAATAAACATGGGCAGATACTAGTAGAGAGGAAAGATTGCAGATATTAGTTAGGGTTGGAATAAGCACAGAAAATAGACATTGACTGACCTATGAAGGTACAGGATCAAGAGGGCAGCTGGCAGAGTAGGAAGATAAGAAAAGAGCAGATATTTCCTCTTCATCTGTGGGTTAGAATGAGGACATGATGCCAGAATGTGGAGGAAAGGAGCTGAACAGTATGTTAGTTGATGAGGAGTTGAAGGTGTATTAATGAGTGCAGACAGATCTTCTGGAAGGGAGAGCAGGGACAGCAAATGGCACTTAAGACAAGGTGAGAATTTAATTTTAGATAGACAGAAAGAAAGAAAGATAGCTGATCCAGATGCACTATTCGAACTATCCAGAGTTGCATGTTTTCGCAGAAACACGGAACTCTAAATAGAACGTAGGGAAAAGAGGCAGGTGGTTCCCCCACAGCCGGAGTTATATGGGAAGAGGCTGCGGCTTGTACAGTCGCAGCCTCTGTCACTTTCCTACACATTTAAATGTTTTTTTGCAGAACATCCGCGGCTATGCTGGCGTCAAAAAATATAAAAGGAAAAATACTTTAATATTTAATTAATAAACAAATTTTATAAAATAAATAAATAAATAAATAAATATTTAAACACAGGTCATTTTCTCATTGAAAATCATTGAAAGTGATTGTTACTCCACTGAGATGATCTAACTCACCCACAGCCTTTAAATATTAAAATCCTCTTTGTTCAGCTCTGAACAAAGAGAATTTTTTATTTATTTATTAACAGGTTATTATATAGTGCCAACAGATTTCATAGCACTTTACAGAGAATATTTCACATCAGTCCCTGTCCCATTGTGGGTACATTCTAAGTTCCCTAAGCAACAGTAGACAAATCTGCACCAATAAGGAGGCAAAGTGAAAGACCCAGGTTGAAAACAAACCCTTCTTTTTTCCCGGGTTGAAATCCCACCGGAAGTGATCCTTTCCCATCACCACCAAATACCCGGGATTTTTCTGAGACCCGGGTTTTTGACGAAAATCCCGGGTATTTGGTGGTGATGTGAAAGGGGTATTACTTAGTATGTCTTTGGTGTGTGGGATCAAACTCAAACTTATGACCTCAGCACTGTGAGGCACAAAAGCTATAACCTATAACCTTGCTGTCCTATTTCGCACTATTCATATTTCACAATAGATTATAGTTATCACATGATAATATATTTATAATATGTTTTTATTGCATATTTTTTATATCCTTATTTTATGTCTGCCATCCAAAGCAAGTCTTATAAAGTAATAATAAAGAAAAAAATAGAATGATTCCATGTTATACCTATTAATGCATAACCAGTGTACACCAACCTCAGCACGGGTTACAAATCTTAAAGTTAAATTCAGACTTATTTCGGATGGCAAACATTTACATTCTATATAGGAAATATTTTGTAATATTGTAACATTTTCTGGTTTATATTTCTAATAATAATAATGATAATAATAATAATACTGCAAGCTGGATTTAGAGACACTGATGTTAGTAGTATATAGCAGGTCATCTGGCATTAGTAAACTAGGTATGATAGATTCTTGCAAAAGACAGTGTGTGCCTGTAATAACGTGGTTGTGCACCGAAAACAGTGACTTTCTATTCTGCACCACACAAATGATGTCAGTCGATCCAAACCACTGGAAATGGAAACAGAACAGGGGAGAACTTTGACAAGGCTGCCCATTCCAAAAAGACAGAAAAAGCATCCAAGCTTGTGGCACCCCTTTATATTCACATAGGGCCTGATTCAGATTTAAGAAGGAGCTTGAAAATAAGAGAGGAAAGTTACTCCTGTTTTAAACCATGTTGATAGCAGGGGAGTCATATTTCATCTGGTGCAAACAGTATTAGAGTTGAGAGGTGATGTTTCCTATCCCAAGTCTAAATAACAGTGTGATAGTAAAGCTGGCCAGTATCTGTGTGCAGTAAGCAATTCAAAGATATATCCCTGTATGCAAAGAATTAACTTGACTCCCCTGCAATCAACATGGTTTTTCCCAGGAGTAACTTTCCTCTTTTATTTTTAAGCTCCTTCTTAAGTCTGAATCAGACCCATAATGTTTATTTTATTTTATGGGTGAGTAGAGGCTACTAGACATACTAGACATTCTTTTACTACCTATCATGCTCCCTCTCTCTTCTCCCTGTTCCTTGATCTCACCCCTAACCACTCGAGAGCACAGTGGGGTACGTTTCATCGTGTAGCGTATTTTCTATGCACTCCCCTAGGCACTCCCCTCTCTAGTACGTACTTTGGCCATTTTACACTTGGCAAACCCTACCATAACTTTTCAAAGCATAACTACTAACGTATGCATTGGCCACACGTACGTAAGTGCCTAAGCACGCCTATACTGTACGATTTAAATGCCTCACTCCGCCTCTGAAGCGTAATTACGGGTGTCGTATGGCTGTCATACCCCTTCGTATGTAGTTACGCTGTTGATACGTGGCTGGTACGTGTGTTCAGAGTTACGTGGCGTAACATCTGCTGCGCGCATGCACGGTAAATACTAATGGGATCTGGCCCAGTGACTCTAATATAAATGCCAACCTGCTCTGCCATCTGTGTTTTGCAGCCCATGTTTACCAACATGTGGGACACACAAAAGACCATATTCACAGTTAATAATGAGCTAGGTGCAGCCACATCCACATTTACCCATCCAGCTCAACAACCCGCTCCCGTTTTTATGAGCCTAATAGTAGTGCCATGGGGCTTCCTTAAGTAACCTTAAGTAATCCCTCCCCATCCACTATTCTTTAAAATGGTGCAAGACTGCCTTTAATTTAAATAACTACATGCAATCTTTAAAGACCACAGGTAGTCAATCTACATACCTAAGTGGTACGTATACTGCGTAATTAACCTACTACACAGGCATAGTTGGTTAATTCTTAAATCTTGGTGCATTCTCAATACGGTGCAAAGAAGCCATGTGCTGAGTAATTGATAGCAGCCTCAGTTAATCACCTTTAACAGACACTATATTCCTGAATTTATTTTCTGTTTGTGGCGACTAGAGAATGCTTAGTGCGCTGACTGTGCAGGGTCAAATTTGATGTTAAGAGTGATTTGTAGCTCAATTTTTCTCCAAAAACATTGCCATTGCAAAATCTGCTTGTGTAGCGCAAAGCATTAACAATTGTTAAAAGGACTATATATATGTCCATTTGTACATCCGTCTTTACAATAAGGTGGTCACATTTGCTACTGTATGTAACTATACATTTTATTTCTGTTTTGTAAACGGAATGAAACTAGGGCAAAATGGAAAACTCCTGCTCTAATGTGAAGACCGAGCACCAGGAAAACATCTGCTAAGCTGCTTTGAGAGAAAGTAGAAATGACAACCTGCAAATGAGACATTACCATGAATAGAGATCATTTTGCAAATGGGTTTTAAATACACTGCTTTTGAACCAAAATTGCAATCCGTTTTCTTCAGTCAGCAGAATATATTTCTAAAAGCTTTTAACAACATAGGGATAACAAACAAACAGATTTCCCTTGCCAGAAAAAGCACTAGATAATGTATTTAATTCCCTTATTAAAATGTTAGAAAGCCCAAGACTTTTTTTTTACTATATATTTAAATATTTAAAGGAGAAATAGTCTAAGATAACGGAATGCATCTTTATACAGTCATCACATTTTTCAAGAAAATCCTTATGCTTCACATTCATTCACAAATGTTGTATAGATAAATGTTCTGAAATGTAGATTTCATTATAAGCAGTAACTTTTCATGAGGGGGGAAATTGGCCGATTTCGAGCGAGCGTACAACCGTTTTTTGCGTATTTTCGTACGAAAATTCACACTGCATTTCGAGCGAGCGTACGACCGTTTTTTGCGTATTTTCGTACGAAAATTCGCACTGCGCATGCCCAGTATGACAGCTTCCGGTCGGCTGGACGACATGAGCGTATAGCGGTCGTATTGTGTGCGAATTGTTCGCTCGAGGGGCGTGCGTTCAGTACGACGGTCGCCTGGGCGCTCGTTTTACTACACGGAGGCGGGGATAGCCATTTAAATTGTACAGTATGGGGGTGCTAAGCCCGTACGCTTTGCGTAATATGTGCGAAAATTCGTAGGGCAGACGGGAGTACCTAGGTGAGGTGATAGCCGCCGTAAGCAAGTACTTTACAATGGGAGTGTTAGGGGCGTGTATGTTTATACGCACGGTCGAACGTACGCATTCGCCCGTCGTGCGAAAATTTCGCAGCTCTGGATCAGGCCCAATTTTAGTCAATTAACAAATACTTCATTATTATATAACTAGCAGAAGTGCCTGTCGTTACCCGGGTTTAAATCTTGAAGTTATTACGTTATGAATAAATTGAATGTAACTGTTAACATTTCTTTAAATAATTAACAGATTAACGATATGTACAGTTTGTGTTAATATTGTCATTTAATGTCATTTAACATTATTCAAAATAAGCTGTGCCCCCTTTCTGACAAAACTCTGGCCACAACTGAATATATATGTGCAATCCACTCGCCCCTCTTTTACATAAATTTTTCTTTTGCAGCCTGCAAATCGGGATAGTCCCTCCTAAATCAGGATGTGATGTCATCCAAACCCACCCAGTGGAAGGCCTACTAAGTATGTGTCTGTGTGTGTGTGTGTATATAT
>WWET01000047.1:0-12343 GCA_011038615.1 Limnodynastes dumerilii | reverse complement strand
ATAGTCACCAAAATTCTAATAGGCTTACACAATGCTGGTGACTATTTTTATTATATTTTTTTTCACATGGTAATGATAGAAACAAATTCTGTATAAAATTAAGAGTGTAACACACAATTTTATTCAGTTTTCTCAGTATCAACTGTCAGGGAGGGTGCTGGAATAAAAGAAAATACAAAATAATAAAAAAATAATAATAAAAGAAAACTGACTTACCTGCACTCTTCTTGCAAAAGGATTTAATATTCTCCTTTTCTCTTTCTTCTTTCAGGTCCCATTGCTATGTTGATCTGCCGCTACTGTGTTCATCTCTTCACACAAAAGCTCTGGTCACACAAAGCATGTGGGTGCGCGGGTCGGCATGACGTCATAACATGCTGGGAAAAGTGGCAAACACAGAAGTCTTAAAGGGGGAGGTGGGGGGTTCCAATGCTTGTAATCAGGGCTGGATTAAGGTTTGTCGGGGCCCTTGGGTAAGTAAACTGTGGGGGCCCAACGTACATGTTTGTGTGTAGATGAATAGCGCTATACATAGAGAGATATATGTCTACACACACACACACAGATATATAAAGCTACACACACACACACACACACACACACACAGATATATAAAGCTACACACACACACACACACACACAAAAATACACACACACACACACACCCTGCTGCATTTCTTCCTCTTCACTGCCGTGATACAGTGTAATATCAATCACTGACATCTATCCTCTTAGAGTGCTGCAGGAGTGCTAAAGGCTGGATATTTATAAGTCCCTTTGTGTATGGGGGACAGGTGACAACCCCGATCGCCCTGTGGTTAATCCAACCTTGCTTGTAATACATGAGGGGCATAGTGGGTGTCTGGGAATGAAACATACTAAAATACGTGGTTTATATTAGGGTTTGTATTGTATATAATGTGTCTTTTCCCAGACCCATAATATACTCCACATGAACTTTATAGTATGTGTCATTCCTAGTCTCCTAATTTAAACCACACATATTATGGTATATGTCATTCACAGTCACATAATATTCCCACCACATGTATTTTATATAGTGTGCCATGTCCAGACTCCTAATATATCTCACATGTAATACACAAGGGGATTTTAGGGGTCTGGAGATTGCTAACTATAAAATGTTCATGTGTGGTATATTTGTATTCCATTAACAGAAAAAACAGTGTGTACCCAGCTTAACTTCAGTTTTCATACATCACACTCAAAACTTTGGATTCACATGCAAGACATTAATAAACACAATTATATTAAGTAATAAAACAAAATAAATTAAGTTAAAAGTTAATTAAAGGCATGACATAGAAAACTATAAAACAACAATAAACATCAAATAATGCCTGTAGAAATGAGAAAAAATATAAAATGAACACTAACATAAAAAGAAAAAATAGAATAAGTAAAAAACTCTCAGATTAAAAAGGAATTCTAAATCAAACAAAAAATATAGGGTGCCTCAGTTTAACTAGTGATACTGTGCTATACTATGCAAACACATATTTTCATGAATATATAGAAATATTGCATTGCTGAAGTACAAAGAGGTTATGCTAGAAGAAAATAACATTACATATCTTTACAGTTATTAAATCAGAGAAAGGGGAGTTGTATATCAGCAGAATATTATCCAAGTTCTTAAAAATCTTGGCGAGCCTACAATAAGACCCCCTACAGAATTACACTAAGGAGAAAATACATAAAACATCAGCTCCTCACAAAGATTTATCTGACAAGTATAACAAGACAATTACATTTTTCCAAAATAGGTTGTTGAAAATAATTTTACAGCAAATACTTCTACAATTCTTCTTGTAATACTTTAATTGTGGGGTCTCATTTTCTACACATTGAAGAGATAAATTTTACACTTGCAACATTTGTGTATGCTTTTTACTGTTCTCGTAAAAAAAAAAAAATCTCACTGCAATAGTACACATTTCTAAAGAGGAAAAAATTGGTGTTGCCTAGAGCAACCAATCAGATTATGACTTTTATTTACCAAAGTCCTTCTTGAAAATAACTTATTGGTTTCTATGAATTACATTTCTACTTTTCCTCTTTAATAGCAGTGGGACACGTGGAGAGGGAGAGAGAGAGAAAGGGAGAGAGGAAGAGAGTGGCACTCAGAACTTTGAAAATTAAAGCTTTCACAGAGTATATAAATTCACCAACGTTTCAGATTAATTCAAACTTTCAAGAGGGTATATAGAACACAATGCACAGTGCTCATATAAATAGTGTAGATTGACAATAAGTTAAAACTTACCCCACCTATGCATTCCTCGATCCACTTCACAGCAACGTAGGACGCCAAGACTAGCAACTGGAAGGGATGGAGGCGAACTTCTAAAACTTTTACTATACAGAAGAAATGAATGCATATTAATTGTGTAGGCATACAGATTAACAGCAAGCATTCTTATACCGGCAGCATAAGCAAAGACAGTATATGTAAATATAAAACTATATGATCATGCAGTCATAGAAAACATATTGATTACATGGCAAAATCCTACTTTTACTATATGGAGAAAATAAATACATGTCAATCATGAAGGCATGCAAACTGGCAGCATGTATTCTTACACCGGCAGTATAGGCAAATACATAACTATAGAATCATAAAGTCATATAAAGCAAGAGAGATTGAGCATCTCGTTAAGGCATAGTGGAGAAATGGTCTGTAAATGATGAATCCATGCCACCTCTTATGGTTGGTGGTATTACAAGAAATTATGGTCCAACTTGTTTCATAGATTAGAGATGGTGTCCCTGACAAAGTCTAACCGACAAAATGTGTAGGAGCATGAGTCATTTAACGAATGTGTGTTGGCCTTGCCTGTGCCTCCTGTAGTTTCTATGAGATGGACCAGGACACTGGGCAACTCTAAAGGAATGTTGATATCTGGTCTTAGGACACCCAGCTGTTTATTACATGCTTGTGTTCACTGATTTCTGTTCCAATTGTTTTATGTTCATTTCAGTAACTATCTTTTAATGCACCCCTTGTTCTTCCTTATTGTTTGCAGTGTTTTTGGATGGTCGAGGCTCTTTAAAGAGGAAGCAGTGATCTTATTGTGGATCTAGTGCCGATCTGAAACTATACTCGTAAACATTGCACTATCTACGCTCACAATTCCACATTGCAAAGGACTTTCCAAAGACTGTGGTTTACACTAAGTTATTCCTGTCCTTTGTTTGGATACAAGCGCCCTCTATATTATATACGGATCTATATGGGGCCAATTGATTGGCAAGATTTTCTTAAGGAATATTTATTTATTATGTACTGCATAATAGTCCCAAAATATATGTGTGTGTGTGTGTGTGCGTGTGTGTGTGTGTATGTTTGTGAATTTGTCTGTAGGGGTAATTCTCTAAAATGAAGCACTGTCTGTAGGTGGAGAGGGTATTGCTGTTATATGTGAGGTGCAATATGGAACCTCATGCTGGTGTGTTTATTTATTTTCCTCTTAATTAAAATCTAGCAAGATAATAAAATAAATTTACAAATAAATGTATCTAATATTGTTAAGTTCCTATAATAACTATAATAACTAGATTATTTTAATACTATTACTGTAGATGGACATTCTGCAATCCACCACTAGAGGGTGTAAAAAAAACTTTATTAAATATATCAGTGTTGTGTGAATTGCGCTTACAGACCTGTTCTGTATGATAAAGAAATGTAGCAGTAGACTCTCTATTTCTCTGTATGTTATAAATAAAATAGTGCTAGGGGATCATATTCTGGAAGTTTTATTTTTACCAGTTTTTAGTACAGTCTATTGTACCTTACCATAGGGATCCTCATTTTCTCCCTCTAATGCATCTTACGGGTAATGTTTGCCTTAGTAATTGAATCAACGAAACATGGTGTGTGTCTCCATTTTTCCAAAATACATTTTGCTGGTGGTGCTTTATGAATGGATTGATAAAATACATGCTACTTTAGTGTTTAATTGGCTCATATGGTATAGACGTTCTGTGAGAGAAAACGGGAGCATATTAATGTAGGAGGAAGCAGTATTCGAATAATTTCACAGATTGACATGCAACATGTTTCAGACCAGGCATCCTACGAGCTGTTGAAGGACACCATATTGCTAATACACAACAAGGGAGTTAGAAATTAACACATTTGTGTCCATCTTTATTATATGCCTCTTTTTAAAAATCTGAATCATGGTGTTAGTTTCTCCCATTTCTATTGTGTTAGGATAAGATTGTCACTGCTTTCTTTTCTGGTCTACCTGATTGTAATGCAACCAATAGATGAATGATACTGTCCACACCTTCTGACAGTGAGAAAGTGCCTTCTATAATGTGCAGTGTAGCTATGCCCTCTCAATGTGCACCTGATTTCTATACTGCTGTTGCCTTCTGTGAGTTGGAAGTCTGTATCAGTTGGAGTGGTTAAGTTGTGATGGTACCTGAAAAAAGTTATGGAAAGATTGTTAACAATGACTATATCACTTATATCTTTATACACTTAAGTAACTTCATATGAGACAGGCTAGAGTCATATACTCAAAGTTATATTGTTTCTGTTTAAAAAAAACAACAAATCTACAATGATGCATTTATTTGAAATCATTAGCTATAATAGTTGTAATTATCTCTTGATACAGTTTATAACAAAGACATTTTCTTTATTTATCTACACAATAGAATTAGTTAGTTATATTAGAGATTTATTTCAATTTAAGCATGTTCTAAAACCTATTGCATGAAAATCTCCTATAAAAAAAGATTCATGTTATCCGCACTCTTGATTATCTTTAAATACTTACTTTATTAGTTAGACTGAATCTTGTTGCAGTTTAGCTTCATACCATATCATTGTAGAATTTGTATTAATATTCATGTAATTACTTTGTTTTTCTCAACGGTATGACACAGTTAACCTTTTGAGACAAAGAGATGCTTTATTTTTATATCTGTAGCTTATTACATTATGTATGTGTAACCATGTGCAGTGTATATATTTCTTTAGGCAGAAAACCTGTAGTAAATTGGAATTTATTATAAAGTATTAAATGTTCAAATTTTAAATTGTTGTGAAATAATTTGCTTGTAAATAAACAAGAAAAGACTATTTCATCTATGCTGTATTCATAGCTCTAAACCTATTGCTTCCTGTAGTTTGATCTTTAATTGTAAGATGTAGTTATAATATGCCAAGGCCGACACTCAGTTCACCAACCATAAACCCATGAAATGAACACACGGACAACTTTATGGATTTTAAAATAGGGGAAATAGACTTATTGATTGGAATTGGTAATGAACTATAATTTCGGATATCAGAAAAGGTGGTGAAATAGCAGGTGGGGGGCAGCAGATGGAATAGATTAAATCAAGGACAGACATCCCCTGTCCAAATGATTCTGCATTATGCGCTGTAACACTTGCATATGATCCTTCATCATTTTACATGGGGCAGGTGTTCAAAAGCTAAGGTCTCGGGTCCACATAACCTCGCATCCCCTGTGGGAGACTAATGAGCACAGTGCATATCTAAATCTAAGCCTGGGCCAATGACATTCTGACAGCTAGCGTGAGATTGACTAGGTATTACAATCTATTACATCATGACTCTGTGATTGCAGATAACCGCGCATTTGATAATAACAGATCCATATGCAAAATAATTCCAATTTAAGATCCAATCCAGAAACCATAAAAGAATATTTAATACAACCTCATTTTTTTAAGTAACACATGGTGCATAACTTTTTTTTTTTCCAACTACAACTTCTTTAACTGAAAATAATGAGGTAATAACTAGCAATAAAGGGGAGATTAAAGCAGGAAGTTCCCTGCAACTAGTTTATATATTTTGATATAAGTATAGCAGGTTCATCACCAGGTGGTTTCCCCCATACTGGCCAAGGGGTAGATACGCCTCTATCTCTGACATAAGCGAATAACATAGTATAAATGCTCCAGATCCTTAGATTGAAGTCTCTAGACTATACAGATTTGTCTGGATGAGGTTGTGTTAATGTGTTAAAAATACATCCATGTGGGATGGAATTATAAATAACATGTATTATTACTAATAACGAAATGCAACCCAAATAAACCAGACCTCCATAGGTTATTAAGTTATTTACGCAAGCCTCTTACGTAAGTAAGCCTAACTGTAACATCTGTGCATGCACGTGCCAGATATTATACTACGGGTATTGTCATAAGGAACTTAGTTCTGTACGCTAGGAGATCCATCCGCCAGGGTAGTTCATCCAGTCCTTTTGCCTAAACCTTTCAGGATGGGCAGGGGGGAACATCCAAATTTTACAGTCTGGGCTGGTTTAAAGACCTCCATAGGACTATTACTTCACACAAGAGGCTTAAAGTAGTTTATGGCTGCGTAACTGTATGAGAGAGGGGAATGACAGGAGAGTTAACTCCCATCTTCTGTGTGGCCTTCCAGACCTCTGAAGGTCTGGATTCGGTCTATATTTAATTAAAACAGGAAAAAAAAGAGAAACTCCACATCCTCATTTCCAGTTGATATAATCTGCATAAATTTCCCTGGCTAATATAATTATTTATGATTTAGGTGCTTATATATTAATTTAGCTGCAGCATTGTGGTATATCAAGAATAAAAGAATGTACAGGCTTACTGAAGACTTTATTGTTAAACTAGGGAGTTTTCCATTTTTAATCTATATTGTAATTTATATCTAATTCCCTTTTTTTCTATTATTTGTACTTTGCTGTGCTTCTTTTAATAAGTTTTTGTTCTTTTCTTACTTTCATGACCTTTCTCCTGCATAATGCTGATTTACTTTTAATGAATTCCCTACATTTGGTATGCCTGTAAGCTGCACTACTAACTAATAAAAGTTGCGGTTCATTTCTAAACAAAATTATTGTTTCTTTAATAGACACTGGAGTAGGGAGGGACATTTTTTGGCTGGGTTAACAGAGATATAAAGAAGCCCTAGAACAATAATTGCATAGAATATCACCCGTACTTCCCAGAGAGAAAGATTTTAACAATCCGCGCTGACACGTTAAATAACACCATCTGAGGATGGCGTTAGGGTAGGTATTACAGCGGTCCCCCCATATATCCCCCTTTTCCTCCCCCTAATAGCTATTATTAGGGGGAGGAAAAGGGGGTATATTTCGGGAGACTTCTGTAATACAAAACACACATAGCTAATCAGTATATGATAACAATAAAACAATATTATAATAATAAGATATGGTTACCCGCGCTTCCCTTTAGCAGCTGTCATAAAACTCTATAAAGAAAAAGTTCCACTTTTTTCTTTTATGTAAGAGGTGGAAAATCTCAAATGGGATAGTCTAACTCAAAACATACAATATACAAATAAGAAAAGAGATATAACTGCGCTCAATACAGTATAACAGTACAAATACAAGTGCAAAATATAAAATGTCCAACCAATTCTCTCAATTTCCAAAGGCTATATGGTTATTGTGTCCCTTGATCTTCAAAAAATATTTTCCCTTCTTCTATCTGTTTGTATTAATGAAGATTTTCTTTCACATAGAATAAAAAACAGAGACAGACCCTAGTGTGACACGTTTCCAAACAGTTTAGAAAAAGCACTTCATGTACTGCACTCATGCTTTCCTCCTCTTGGATTGTAGGCTTATAGAAAATCGTGGAGTGTCCGGCCTCTTCTTCCTCCGCTGACGTGTCCTATAGGTTTGATGCTCCACACGGGTACATGAAAATATAAAGAAGGACTCCCCTAGTGTAATGTGTTTTTCACAATAGCAGGCTATTTATCCAAATTACTCCTACTCACATTTTTTGCCTCTTGGGCTTTATGCATATAAATAGTATCTTTATCTCCAATATAGCAGGACTTCAGTTTATGTAGAAAACAAATTACATTTATTAAAAAATTCATAAAATTTCATAAAACTTCATCCATAGAAAATAGACAACGAAGATTTTTTCACATATGATTTTCAGTATAAAGCCCCTAACATGCAGGGCATTCAAATCCACAGAGGTAGGAAAAACTAAGACATCGTGTAAGAGGATGTTTAAAAGGGCCCAATATAGTTACAACAATGTATTTATACTTGCAATCCTATGCCTCTGGGAAGCGTGCTCCTGCTCCACCGACGCGTTTCAACTGTCTGCCAGTCTTTATCAAGGTGTGTGTTGGGGCTATTACTAAGTCCTCCTTTTATGCTGACTGCTCCTGACGTCATATTTCTTTCAAAAGTTACTTTTCAATTGTTGCCATTTTCTGTCATACTATTTTCTACTTATCACACGATTCTTTCTCTGACTTTTTCTCTTTAAAACTCTATCTTTATTTTGCAATTTAAAATCTTTAAACAGTATATAGTAGAAGAAAATGTATTTTCTTTTTTACCGTCCCGTGTAAGTATACCTTTATTCCCAATAAAAAAATGTATTTCTATTGCTACCATCCGTGTCTTCTCTTATTTATCCTATGGATCGCTACATCTACAACTTAAAATATTACAATTGCTATATTAAAAAATCGGCAAAAGAAGCCGCTTCATCTCTTCAACCTAATTCTATATATTGTTCCCCTGGGTCCTAATGTCCGTAGAGTTCTTATTAAATTCCTGTGAAAAACTCCTTCTACCAACACTCCGATGTTTATTTCAAAGTTCTGTTCTAGAGTTCTATAATATATTTGTTCCTAGATTGTTTCCTCCTACGGATCAATTATTAATAATTGGAAACTGTTTGGAAATGTGTCACACTAGGGTCTGTCTCTGTTTTTCCCTCTATGTGAAAGAAAACCTTCATTAATACAAACAGATAGAAGAAGGGAAGAGAAAATATTTTTGAAGATCAAGAGACACAGTAATTATTCATAGAACCTTTGGAAATTGAGAGAATTGGTTGGACATTATACTTTTTACACCTTTATTTGTACTGTTATACTGTATTGAGCACAGTCATATCTCTTTGCTTATTTGTATATTGTATGTTTTGAGTCAGACTATCCCATTTGAGATTTTTCACCTCTTTCATAAAAGGAAAAAGTGGAACTTTTTCTTTATAGAGTTTTATGACAGCTGCTAAAGGGAAGCGCGGGTAACCATATCTTATTATTATATTATTATAATACAAAAGAAACAGTTTTTTTTTTTATTTCCCGGCGACGCTGCTGCCTCGGAGTCTCACGCATGCGCAGTGTTACTTGCCTTTTGGGACATAAATTCCCAAAAGGCAGCTACTGCGCATGCGTGGGCACTTTTTCTTTGAGCGACGCCAAATGATGCCGGGTGCAGCGAGCCTTGCACTGAATAATAACGCTCACAGTGGGCGTTATAGTAAATGGAGCCCATCATCTATCAGGACCAATCGGATTCTGCATACTGTACAACAACAGCAACAACAACTCATTTATTCCTGTACTGTCAAAAAGCAGAATGCTTCCTTGTCACTAAAGGTGTCACTTACTCTCTCATACTGTATCTATCAGTACCAATTTAATTAAATTAGTTAGATATATTCATTAAGATTTTTTTTAAACTTCTACTATAACATGGCCCATGATTCTTCGTTCATTTTTCTTACATTGTTAACACATTTTACTTTAAGTAACTCATCCACTCCCTCCAGGTTGATAATCAATTCTTCTGATAAAACATGTTTCTGTTTTACCTTTTCTTACATTGATTAAAGCCTTTCTAGTCTTATAAGTAAAGAGGCCAGGTGACCATGGCAGCACTGACCTTCTGAAGGACCATCACCTCTCTCTTAGGAACATATACTACACTAGCTGTAAGTCAAAATGGCGAGAAGACAACCAGAGATGTATCATGTTGTTGGTTGTGATAAAAGTTGGCAGAAGAGACTGCTTCATGGTCAGTGGTGGTTAGCAGAGGTGTTTTATTGAAGATGGGGGAGATAAAAGCATGTTTGAAGGAAGAGGGGACAATTTTATGCCTGTAAAATGATGCTGCTCTGTCTCTTAGTTTAGCCACTGCAGCCTTTAACTGATACTGGCGAACACAATATTGTGAGATGTGAGATGGTCCATTTTAACTAGAAATGACTAGAAAAGAATGTTATTGATATAACAATACTGTAGGAGCAACGCATACAAATGACATGATTTTGGCAGTTTTTTTTATCATTTTTATTTACATTTTTTTTTAAAGAAAACTAAAACCAAAACCAAAACATTTGAGGGTGATTTTGCCAAAACTAAAACACATCGAAGATTTAGAACCAAACTCAAAATGAAAGTACAGGAGTCACTGCTCATTCCTAGTTATTAATATATTGATATTAAAGATACCAAGAACCAAGAGCCAGATTTACTAAGGGGCGCTTTAAATCGCCTCTGCAAATCGCCTGACATCGCCCGTGTTGAGGGGCGACTTTGAGAATTAAATCTCAGCATTTACTAAAAGGCGATTTTGCATGTCGATTTTGAAACTCTGGCAATGTGTTTACCGGCGATTTAAATCTCCGGAGATGGAGGCGATTTTTTTCACTGTAATGTTAAGTATAGGGATTTTTTTTTTAAATCAAAATCGTTGGAGTTTGATTTGAACTGGTGAGACTTCACACACAGGACACTATTCACATGTTATTTGAATTAATGTAATGTTATCTATGGGAAAATGCTTGTTTCACTGTAAATAGCCAGAGTTTGCTTTAAAGCCAATTGAGAGTTGTCATAGGAATCTGTAAATAAAAATGTTGAGTAGGGTAAATAAAAATTAAATATCATTCTGCTATTATATAGTTTCATTTATCTGGTATACTGTATCTGTAACTCAATAGCTGCTCTAGCTGTGTTATTCACTGCATCTACCTGACTATGGAATCTTTGTATGAATATGCATATGCTCTGTTTATGCTGTGTATCCATGTCTATGTAGGTATATGTGCAGTCTTATACATACTGTAACACACCGACTATCTATGCTCATCATGGTTATATTTCTCTTTCCTTTATGTTGCCCTTATTAAACCTAAACTGCCCATTAAATATCCACTATGCATATGCAGCACACAAAAAGCCATAGCTATAGCCACAGAGTCTAAACAAGCAGCTGAAATACATTTACACCTTACTTTTATACCCTGACACATGATTACATGACCATTTGCTAGCGATTTTAGCAAAGTCTCCACTGACCCCCCTGAGATTTATCTTGGGAGACTTTAAGCCCAAACACCAGCGATTTTGAAAGTCTCCCCTTAGTAAATCCAGAGATTTGTATGTTCCTAATGCAAAAAATCGCCGGAGAGTTTTAAACACCGGAGATTTAAGTCTCCACTCATCTCCGGAGATTTTGTAGAGATTTTGCTTTAGTAAATCCGGAGACTTGAAAATTGCAGGTAAACTACTGCAATCTCTGGCGATTTTACTCAAATCAACTTTAGTAAATGAGGCCCCAAGCATTTAGGTCTTACTTAAGACACTATGAGCCAAATTTACTAAGCTGCAGGAAAGGAAAAATGGAGATGTTGCCCATAGCAACCAATCAGATTCTAGATGACATTTTGTAATATGTAATAGGAAAGTGAGAGCTAGAATCTGACTGGTTGCTAAGAGCAACATCTTCACATTTCCTTTCCAGCAGCTGAGTAAATCTGGCCCTATATATGAAAGGAGCTGTTCAACTCTTATTCAGCTCTACTGTACTTCATGGAGAGTGCTATGCTGTCCTCTCAGAATCATCTCATGCAGTATGACTGCAGCCTGATACAGTCTGGTTAGCTGAATG
The DNA here is from genome assembly GCA_011038615.1 of Limnodynastes dumerilii. Taxonomy (NCBI): domain Eukaryota; kingdom Metazoa; phylum Chordata; class Amphibia; order Anura; family Limnodynastidae; genus Limnodynastes; species Limnodynastes dumerilii. Next base: position 590 of record WWET01000047.1, on the reverse strand, counting down.
GCTCTCATTAATGTACAGGCCCTCACAGGTGATTCTTTGGCAGAGTTAAGGCATATGAAAGAAGTACAGGAGCAGTGGAGAATGTAAAAGTTCCTTATTAACAGCAATAAACCTTTGTATCAGAAATGTTAGGAAAAAGCCCAGAAAAAGGAAACCAATTAGTGCAAAAAGGGGACAAAAGCTTTTTAGGTATATAAATGAAAGGTGAAAAACTAAAGAGGCATAGTAACGCTCAAAACGAGAGTGGGTGCCAGATTTACTAAGCTGCAGGTTTGGAGAAGTGCAGATGTTGCCCATAGCAACCAGATTCTAGACTACATTTTCTAGTATGTAATAGGAAAATGAGAGCTAAAATCTGATTGGTTGCCATGGGCAACATCTCCACTTTTCCTATACGCAGATTAGTAAATCTGGCCCTGGGAGTCTTGTTGAGGGTGTTAGGGCTGTGTCATATCATTTTAACCATTACTTATGTGGTGCCCCTGCACAAATGTGCTTAAAAAGAAGGTGTTATAATAAGAAACTTTATGATATTGGTACATATCAAAGTATGGGGAGATTCCCTTTGGTGTTTGACTGTGTACACTGTT
>WWET01000046.1:1401643-1412596 GCA_011038615.1 Limnodynastes dumerilii | reverse complement strand
TTGCATATTTTTTGTTCTGTTTTGGCCCCCCCCCCCCCTCCCCCCATTTGCAAACTAAATATTAATCCAGTAAAATGAAGTACTTCTTGTCTGGATCATGCTTCAGTGATTTTCTAAGATTCGGATGGGGCATGAGGAAATGCATGGGGTACCATGAAGTTATGCCGAATTATAAGGCATTTACTGGCCAGGAATTTAACTTGCTGGTTGGCATATTACTGATAAGTATGTATGATTGTCACTCATATAGACATGCACAGTGCCCCCTGCTATCCCGTAAAGGGTGTCTCCGTCATATTTTTGGGGGAGGTGACTGACCCGGTGGCCACCCCCCCATTCCGACACCTATGCATATACTATTTAAGTCACATACCTAGTGCTCAAATTATCCCCCATTATTTGTCATATTGGACCCTATTGTGGTTGAAACATAGTGGCCTATTATGGTGATCATTTGAGCAAAAGCAACAAGGAATAAAGGAATTACATGAACTCTCTATATCCCATAATAAAGTTAATTTTGCTTATATTATATTCCCTATATAATGCAGAGAAGTTAAAGGCCTATTATGTGGAAAAATTTTAGCACAATAAAGGAGACATAAATAATTCAAATTATTCTCAAAAATATGCAAAATAATAAAGATCATTAACACCCCTTTCTCTCCTCTCCTCTCACTTTTTCTTTTTTAATTCTTTCTTCTGCATTGCAGCTTGACTGCTATTTCAACAGCTTCTGGCAGAGGAGCTCCCAGCATATCAGAATCATGCAGCCATGGTCTCAGACATTGCCTGGTGTCTCTGCCCATGCCTCCCAAATCAGTGGTACCCTTATGCCTCACGTGCCTAGCTTGGGAAGTCTGACACTGAGTATAATAACCACAGTCCCATGCTCACGACTATCCAATGTCTATTCTATTAATAAACAGTACAACTATGTCTTGGGTACTGACTATTATGCCCAAACAACATCCTTGAACATAATTTTTGCTTATGAAGAGAAGTTTAAATACATGTAAAATATTTGCCCTAATCATCCAGGTTCGGGCTTATTTAACATACTTGCAGTTTGTATATTAATATTTATAAATATTAGGCAATTATGTAAATCACTATATTGGTTGTAAACCAATTTAAAACCTGTTTCACAGCAGGGCTGTACTCTTCTAGGTTGATAATATTTCTCATAACAGCATACACTCCAACATGACCCATTCCATTAGGTACAAAATACTCTGCTTCTCAGGTTCCAACTGTTAGTTACTATGGTAACTACCTTTGTTGAAGAGACATAGTTTTTTTTAAATAACAGTTAAGTCATTTCACCAGGTAAGTGACAGTTGGAAGCTCAGATGCAGAGTATATTGTACCTAATGGAATGGGTCATGTTTGAGGGACTGTAACAGCACACAAATAATCTGTTTTAGATGTGCTCATAGAAACTTCATTGAATTTTTATCTCTAATGTATTAATAAATGACCTGTTTGAAGCCTTAACAAAACATGATTTCAGCTGCCAAAGTCAGGACACTATGCTAACCTTTGCATGCGAATGATAAAAGCCTGAGGTCTATTAAAATGAAACGGGGAGTAACTACAAAGGCAATTTTACATTTTATCTTGGCAACTGTCCTTTTTGATGTTGCTATTAAAAATAACACCTGTTCTTTCTAATAAATGATTTTTTTTCTTCATTTAGTTAATTTACAATGTAAAACATTGGGAACTCAAAAATATATTTGTAGTATTTGTAGCTATTAAACAGTAGCTAACATGCCAGTCTGTTACACACATTTGCAAATATATGCTTTTTAAGGTGGTCCTAACTCTAATCAATAAACTGAAAAAAACTAAACTGTTTTTAACTTAATTATGGTGGTATTGAAGAGAAAGGATAGTTACACTTTTTAACACTTTTCTAGCTCCCCATAAAGGCCTTTCTGTTTATAATTTGTCAGCACTAGAGTATTGTACTTGTCAAGGTATTTGCATATATTGGGGTAGATCCAGAACTCTGCTTGCAATTTGTTGCGTAGCGTATCGTATTTACAAGTGCGTACCTTCTATACACTCCCCTTGGCACACCCCTTGAATGTACGTATTTTGTCCGAGATCAGCTTTCCAAACCCTACCTTAACTTTTGCCCACGTATGTCATCCGCTTCTATGGTCTGCATGCGCAGTACATACCAAAACGCTATTTTACGTCTCCGCCATGCGTAAATTCGCTCACAAGCGTTGTTCTGGATCTGGCCCATTGTTAGTAACAGAGATGAGGGAATATTAGAATAGAGAGTGTGCAGGTTTGTGGCCCGAATTCTCACTTGCGATTTTTTTTCTTGAAATGAGCGTAGTTTTAGGTGCAGAGCTACTACGCATGTGTAGTAACTCTTCTACGCTATCAACGTAACTTTACGTTGCATAGATTGCATAAAAACGGTCTTTAAAGATCGCGTTTATGCAATCTGTAACCGGGAATTAGAGCATTTATGAAGTGCAGAAGAGAGTTGTAAATCTTGTGATGATCTGAGAGAATGAGCTGGAATATATCTTGAGATGAGTGAGGATATGTATGAAGGTGCAGTGTTGTTTATGGCTTTATAGGTTAGCAAGAAGATTTTGTATTCGATTCTGTTGCATACAGGCAACCAGTGTAGAGACTGACAGAGTGGACTAGCTCTAGATGAACATTACGGAAAATCAGTCTTGCTGCTGCATGCAATATAGACTGTAGAGCGGTAAATTTATATTGTGGGAGTCCAATAAGGAGAGCATTAACGAGTAGGGAATATTTCAACATAAATAGAGAAACCAGGTGGGAGGAGGAAATGTTAATAGTTTTGTTTTTGTAAGATTAATTTTGAGATGGCGGGAGGGCATCCAGGATGAAATGGCAGAAAGACCTTCAGTTATGCGGGCCAGCATGGGTGGTGATAGATCAGGGGGGATAGGTAGATTTGTGTATAGAGATGATTTTGCATGCACAGTAATTTTGGAACGTAATCTACGTTACTTCTTGCAACATAGATTGCGTACATGCGGTCTAAAAGAACGTGTGTACGCAATCTACGTTGCAAGAAGTAACTCCGGCCTTAATTGCATTGCGTCCGGAGATCTGAATACGTCCCTTTATTACTTGTTCAAGGGAAGAGGTATAGAGAGAAAAGCAATGGAGCCAAGACTGAGCCTTTTGGTACTTCAACAGATAGTGGAAGGGCAGGAGAGGTAGATCCAGAAATGTGAACACTGAAAGAAGTAGGATTTGAACCAGAAAAGGGCTATTTCCTGAATACCCAGGGACTGTAACATTTGTGTTTGAGAAGAGAGTGGTCAACAGTGTCAAAAGCAGCAGAAAGATCCAAGTCATTTGTGTAAGTCGCCTGTCTAGGAACATTGGCGCATGCACGGGGCCAACCCTGCAGTTATGAATACCGTATCTCCGCTATTAAGGGATAGGCATTTAAATGAGGGGTTAGGGGCGGGGAATCACCATTACGACTTGATCTGCTTTCGTACGGAGTTGTAAAAATGAAGGTAGTCTTCCGGACATATAAGTGTCCAGAATTACTACCATTAGAGGGAGTGCTAGGGGTGTGCACTCCCCTCTACAATGCATAATTACAGACCCCTGCTCGCATGTAAAGCATGCAGTGTTCTGGCTCTAGCCCCAAGTATCCAGGATTGAGAAAACAGATATTAGGCAAGGTATACAGGTTACAGACAGACAAAAAGGTCAAAGATCAATAACATAAATACAGACAAGGAACCTTGGAAAACAAGCCGGAATGCAGACAAGTGGAGGCAGACTACAGGAACATAGCATAGACCAGCAAGCTAACACACAGTAACAGGGAGCAGGAAATAGCCCAAAAAACAACCCCAGCCCAGAGGTTCCTACCAGATCCTGAAGAACCGCGATGAAGGATATGCTTTGTCCCTCTCCTGCTCCCAGGTGCGACGTTCTCTAATTCTGCAAGGGGAAATACAGCAATTAGTATACAATTCAACAGCCAAAGGTGCCTGCGGAAGAGAACAGGGAAAGTTATGCCACGGACGAGGTATTCATCATCACTGGCCAAAGCCTCAGACACGTCTTTTCATCAATACCTGGTGAGCGGGATGGAACCTTTCCCACGCCTTCTTGTTCCGTCTCTGCTCCTGTGGAAGGAGGGGGAACACCATGCCAAACACTGAGATAGATACTTACCGCCTTCTCTTGTCACCTTGCCAGATGAATCCACCTGCTGACCTGCAAGAGAACTCTTAACTCCAAAGTACCGTTCCCCATCATTAACCTCGTGATCTCCTAACACCGCCCTAGCCAGGGCCTGGTGCAGTAGTCTACACCACTTCTATTGAAATTTGATTATAGGAGGTGGAGTAGAAGGTTTGAATCTTCCCGTTCTATGTAGCTCATTAAAATAATCTGTCTGTCTATATCAACAGCAGCAGGTGCATTAATGCTGTTAGTTCCTATCAGTTAACTAATACATTGACTCAAAAAGCTTCTAACATTAGAAGATGCTTCATTATACACACACGAGGTTGCTACCATCCAGATCAGTTACACATTAGTATATGAGGGTTATTAATACATAAGATTCCAAACAAAGTAGAACTTACTCTGGACCATTAACTGTCTGGAACATTTTATAGAAAGTGTTTCATAGAGTTTCTTTGTGGCGATATTCAGTGTCAATGTAATTCCTCAAAATTGTCACTTTTTCAGTGGGCAATAGTTCTGCATAAATGCATGAAACCAGACTTACATAAAATTAGCATTATCCGATCCCAAGGATGAAAAAACCCATGCATTGTGCGCGTTCACATGCGTAATCACCACATTTCCAGTACAATTCTGTGGTGGTTTTCAATGGTAGTGATAGACACAATTCTTGTGTACAAAGGTGGGAGGTGGGTATATTTTAATTAAACTGTGAGCATAATCCGCTCCAGCCAGACCTCCGATGCATCCCCTTTTATAGTGAGAACGCATTGGAAATCTTAAGGATGGCCATGCAAGCGATGGGATATCCTCCATGTGCCCACATATCCAGCAGGGATTTGGCTATCTAGATCCAGTTCTATGTTGTTAGAGTGCAAGTAATGTGTTTCCTCTTAAGGAAAATATGCACAGATTTTGGCAACCCCTCCCTCCATCCCTAATCTAAATGACTCCATCCTCCCATTTCTCCTATCTTTCTTTGACAGCATGTAGTAAATCTATGTATGCACCTAACACTGCTTTCAGATCTCCACCCTGGCAATAACCCAGGTTTTTCAACCCAGGTTATTGCTGGGTGATTTGCTGGGTTTTTAATAAAAAACCCCTGTTAAGTTCAGCAATGTAGACCCGGGATATTCTGGGTCCCGGGTCTGCCCTGACACTGGGGAGGGGCTGCCCGTGGCTCCAGGGGAAGGACTTGTTTACAGTTGCATAGCAACAGTCAACAAATTCCTCCAATCAGGTGTATTAGGTGAGTACCTTTCACATTGCCACTGGACATAGGAAATCCCCTTTTATTATTGCGTTTCTGAGTTATTAGACCAGGACCTGGGTTTTTAGTGCAGATCTGAAAGGGGTATAAGAAGCAGCAGCTTCTTAGGTATGAATCAGGCGCTATATCTCCATTTAACATTTTGGGCCAGATCCTAAACTATGTACGCGAGCAATTTTTACACTAGCCACTGACATAAAATCGCCCATTATTATTTACTGTGTATGCACACAGCAGATGTTACGTCACGTAACTCTGAACATACGTACCAGCCACGTATCAACTACGAACGAGGGGGTGTGACACTCGTAATTACGCTTCGGAGGCGGGGTAAGGCATTTAATTCGTACAGTATGGGAGTGCTTAGGAACTTACATTAAGGTAGGGTTTAGCAAGCATAAACCAGCCAAAGTACATACAAGCGAGGGGAGTGCCTATGGGAGTACACAGAAAATACGCTAGCGTAAATACGCTAGACGATGAAATGTACAAGCACTTAGATATGGATCTACCCCTTTATGTTTCATGCACAGTACAGTAGAAATTATGTATATTACTTGTTTAAAACAAAATTTGAAGGGGTGCTTTTAAATGCATAAGTTCTAATCTTTGACATGTTAAAATGTTCTGTAACTCAACACACTGAACATTTTACTATTATGAAGATTACCTACATCATAGTTTCATTATTATGAGGGATTTAAAAGAACTATAAATACAACATTTCTGAATTGTGCGCCAGATGATTTTCTGTCTAGGTAACACATTCTGACTGCTCTCTTTAAGTAACTTTGCTTTCTTGTAAGGAATGTTCCTTTTGTTTAATACTGTAAAAGGTCAGATTTTTCCATAAAAAATTAAAAGACCCAAATATTTACTTTTCCCTGTCCACTGAAAGTGCGAATCTTTTTAGAATCACATACACGTAGTTTTAGTAGTGAGCTCATGTATAAACATAAGCTGTTCACACAATATTAATTTCACAAAATGAAGTCATAATGAAACCATTATTGCATTGTAAACTGTGCTGCCGCAAATGATTAGACAGGCAGTTATTGGGATATAACATTTCATTTGTTTGCTAATTTTATCAGACAAATAATTTTCTTAAACGGACTGAATATTACTCAGTGCATTAGAAAACACAGAAAAGTTTTTGCACAGAGAAAATAAAAGAGGTTCTTGGAACAACATTCTATAGCATGGGTGTATTTTTGCTGGAATGGAGCATATTTGTTATACTATATTTGATTATTTGATTCCAGCCATGGATAGAGTATAGGAGGCTCAAAAGCCTCAAAAATTGTGATCATTCACCACAATCCACAGGTAGTTACTGGGATCCACTGACATGAAATAGGTAAGTGAATAGGAGAAAGAATGTAGTGTTCAAGATATGCTGAAGTGTAGAGAAACAGGGGCTGAGGAGTGAAGAAAGACAGAGGAGCTGAGGGATGCAAAGAAATAGAAGGTATGTGGTATGAAGTAAGAGATAGAAGGGATAAAGTTTAAAGAAAGACAGAGAGTATCATATGTGAGGATACATAGAAGGTGTAGTGTGATGAGAGGATAATTACAAGCACTTAGATATGGATCTACCCCTTTATGTTTAATGCACAGTACAGTAGAAATTATGTATATTACTTGTTTAAAACAAAATTTGAAGGGGTGCTTTTAAATGCATAAGTTCTAATCTTTGACATGTTAAAATGTTCTGTAACTCAACACACTGAACATTTTACTATTATGAAGATTACCTACATCATAGTTTCATTATTATGAGGGATTTAAAAGAACTATAAATACAACATTTCTGAATTGTGCGCCAGATGATTTTCTGTCTAGGTAACACATTCTGACTGCTCTCTTTAAGTAACTTTGCTTTCTTGTAAGGAATGTTCCTTTTGTTTAATACTGTAAAAGGTCAGATTTTTCCATAAAAAATTAAAAGACCCAAATATTTACTTTTCCCTGTCCACTGAAAGTGCGAATCTTTTTAGAATCACATACACGTAGTTTTAGTAGTGAGCTCATGTATAAACATAAGCTGTTCACACAATATTAATTTCACAAAATGAAGTCATAATGAAACCATTATTGCATTGTAAACTGTGCTGCCGCAAATGATTAGACAGGCAGTTATTGGGATATAACATTTCATTTGTTTGCTAATTTTATCAGACAAATAATTTTCTTAAACGGACTGAATATTACTCAGTGCATTAGAAAACACAGAAAAGTTTTTGCACAGAGAAAATAAAAGAGGTTCTTGGAACAACATTCTATAGCATGGGTGTATTTTTGCTGGAATGGAGCATATTTGTTATACTATATTTGATTATTTGATTCCAGCCATGGATAGAGTATAGGAGGCTCAAAAGCCTCAAAAATTGTGATCATTCACCACAATCCACAGGTAGTTACTGGGATCCACTGACATGAAATAGGTAAGTGAATAGGAGAAAGAATGTAGTGTTCAAGATATGCTGAAGTGTAGAGGAGTGAAGAAAGACAGAGGAGCTGAGGGATGCAAAGAAATAGAAGGTATGTGGTATGAAGTAAGAGATAGAAGGGATAAAGTTTAAAGAAAGACAGAGAGTATCATATGTGAGCATACATAGAAGGTGTAGTGTGATGAGAGGATAATTGTTACGATCATCCCCTATTATGACCTGTCTCCTCCACTAGAGGCCTTCCATGCTCCCTCTCCAGCTTAATTGCAGTTCCAGATTCCACCTGAGGGGCTGCTGTTCTGGCCTGTGCCTGAATCAAGGACCTGATTCACACTTACGAATGCGATGGGTTCCTAAATATACGCACCTAATAGCAAGGCAACTCCTTCAGCAAGCCCTCGGTTTTTAGGTTCTTATGTGACTTACGAGTGCCATAGGGCTCCCTTAACTGTAGGTTCGCATTTGAATGCGTAGGGCGTCTACTTAAGAACTTAACTACATAACCGTGCCTTCATTTGGTCATTTAAATGCCTCTCTCCACCCAAATCTGCGTATCTGCCTAGTTACTTATGTTACTGTATGTTACTACGAACCTAGAGACTTTAGGTGCGTAATGTATAAGGACGTAATTTGCATGCGTAAGTCCAACGTAAACAGCGTATAAAAGTTACTACGCATGCGCAGTGCATCCGTTCTTAAATATACGCACCTAAAACTACACAGATTCTTAAGTGTGAATTAGGCCCTATGTGATTACAACTTGTTAACTGAGATCTCACTCATCTGTTCAGTCTGCATATAAACCAGATACTCACACACCTCTGTTTTGGTTCATTGAAGTTATTTGCCTGGTCATTACCTGTCCTGTCTGTGTTTCAGTTTTCTTGTCTCTGTGCAGTCCTCGTATTGGCCCGGATTCACACTACCAGACGTATAGCATATACGTCTGTAGTTTACCATTTTTTGCTACTGCGCCTTTGTAGTAAATTTTTACGTAATCTACATAACTTTTAGTTCCTTAGATTGTGTTTATGGGCCATTATCCTTGTTTATCCAGTAGTTCCCGGTCCCAGTTTTTCTTTGTGTCTTCAGTTGCCTTTTCTGGACTCCTCAGTCTACTGGTATCTGCTCCAGTATCTACATATTCAGTGCTGTGTTTACCAAGGACTCCAGTATTTCTGCTTCACCCCTGCATTCCCCAAGGACTCTGGTATTTCTGTTCTCTCTCCTCATGGACCGTATGCTCCTTGTCATGTCTGTGTACTTAGTTCATCAGTATACCTTTCATCATTGTTCTAGCATTCTCTAACATATCAGTGGACCTCAATCATCAGTATATCTTTACCATTGTTCCAGTATTATCTGTCTAAGTCTTCTGTCAATACACTCCATTGGTTTGCATTATGTGATTCCTTATGTTTCCGTCTGAGATCATAACAAAAATGGAATGAAGTATGAAGAGAGAGAGGGGATGAGAGATAAAAAGGATAAGAGGAGAGGCAGAAGGGATTAATTATGAAGCGATATAAAAGTGTCAATTGATTTTTATTTATTTATCTATTTATTTATTTATGAAGAGGTTTATATTTAGCACCACCATATTACACAGCATTTTACAATCTTAGCAATCATTATGAAACAAGACTGGGTAGTAACAGACTGGGTGGATAAGCTTCCAATCTATAGGACGTTGGGCTTGATACATAAGGGGAAGTGCTTTACATCACACAAAGCGCCATCCATTTTTTATGGAAAAAATACTCAATGAAGACTATGGGCCTGATTCACACCTAAGAGTGAGTTAGGTGCGTGCAGATGCGCACCAAACGCACTCTTCCATCCCCCCACCCTCCCCAGCTAATCTAAATGCCTCCCCCCTCCCACTTCTGCCTTAAAATGCCCAGAGGCGGCATTACATCGCCTCTTTTTACGTAAAACGCTGCGTGCAGTCTGTAAAGTCCGCACCTACGCTATCTACGTGCCTATCGGCTACGTAGATAGCGTAAATTACCTACTACGCATGCGCAATAGGTAATTTCGGACCAATACGCACTTAAGAAGCCGCAGCTTCTTAAGTATGAATCAGTCCCTATGTTTGGGGAGAGGGAGAGAAATATGAGGAATAAGGCAATTGTTATTGTAAAAGTTTTACAATAGAAGCACATTACATGTCATTTTGATATTACCCACACTGTATGTACCAACTTCATTGTCAAGTAAAAGCAATGAGCTAACCTCCATAATTTTATTTATCAAGTATAAATGTATAATTAAGGTCTGCTCTCTGTGCTTCCATGTCTAGATCTGTCATAACTAATTAACTATACAATAAAGTGAAGTAACTACAACAAAACACATTCCATGAAGTATTGATTGTACCAGTATATGGCTTGCTGAACTCCTCTCAGAACCATTGTTTATGGGATTTGTATCTTTTCCAGGAGAAGTCAGTGTGAGTTTCCCAGAGAAACAAACTGTTAACTCAGGGTTTTCAAACACACAAAATCACATTTTACATGCTGACTTTATTTGACTTGGCCATGGATAGCTCTGCAGACTTTTTCCCACAGAACTATTACGTTCAGGGTCAATAAATGATGGAGACTGTGTTAAAATAACATTCTGATTTTCACATTTTAATTTGCATCATTTAATTAAGCATTTAATTAAAGAATAAAACAAACATGTAGCAGAGACTATGCAATATATAATATGCTATTTTCTATATTTACTAATTACAAAGTGGATCAGTGTATTTAGGTGAATGAATAATAAAAATAGTACAGTGATAGGACACCTAATGGACTTCTGCAAAGGTAGAGGGTGGGGTTAATCATGGGGGTGGGCACATCAAAACAGAGTGGAGGCAAGGGAGCAATTTGCCCCCCCCTCCCCCTCAATGTGAAGTAAGTATCACCTACCGACATATCACTGGTGAGTTTATATGACTAAAATGCAAGCATGAATTGCATTGAAAGTATTGCAGGCTGACCCATGTGCCCA
>WWET01000046.1:1374070-1398640 GCA_011038615.1 Limnodynastes dumerilii | reverse complement strand
TCTTCTTTTCTTTCTGAACATGTGGCAACTTAGCTGATCTTCTCTGGCGGCAGTCTTACTATAATGCTTAGCTAATCAGCTCTCAGGGACATGACAGCTGATTGGCTGAGCATTACTGTCCCTTTGTGGGAGCATTACCCACTTTGTGTTTTTCTCCAGACCCCCCTCTCCCCTGTACTACTTTGCCTTTTTTCCTGTCTTCTTTCTGAACATGTGGCAACTTAGCTGATCTTCTCTGGCGGCAGTCTTACTATAATGCTTAGCTAATCAGCTCTCAGGGACATGACAGCTGATTGGCTGAGCATTACTGTCCCTTTGTGGGAGCATTACTCCCTCCACTTTGTGGGCATGTTGGACTCCATTACCTTACTACTCTGGGCTAGTTTACTTTCTGAACCTAGCTTCAACCAGTCTATTTTAAGCATCACTGCAGCCAGTCCGCAGTCTAGATTCCATTCCCAGGACCACCTGTATTCTGTGATCCTCCCATAGACCTACATTAAGCGTCCAGTATTATCCAACTCAAGGATTACACAACCAGACAGATTGTACTGGCCAGATGGATCTGGATGGGGTACAGATTATTTTAGTAGTGTTTTTATTGTTTTCAAAAAACATACAACAAAATAAGAACATAAACAAATCCCTCCCCAGGCACTGCTATTGCTACAATTCAGTCAATCTTGTCGACCTATGTAGTTGTTTATCTGTAATGTATCATACACAGGATATGCAGAGCAGTACATAAATATGAACATACACATTAACATCATTAAAATATCAACGTTGCAAGTTTAAGCTGTAGGTTGACAATAAACAAAGTAAAAAAAGAAAAAAGGGGAGTTCAAACACTAGGAGCATACAATTATTTATATCAACTCTTCATCATCTCTTAAACTAAAATCAGTTCTAATGTGCTCATCTCACAACACAAGTCTTGAGTACAGGTGTATTTTAGGAGGTGTGGAGAGACATATATCCATATGTCCGAATGGTGGATGGGAGTTGGCCAAAAAGGCCTTATAGTAATCCGATCAAAATGGGCCTCAGCAGGGGCTCAATGAGGCACCCTGGAATTCAAGATAGAGGCTATATGGTGATTCACACCAATGGTGATTAAATTTTAAAATAATTATGCAGGGCTTTCCATTGAGTATATAGGAACCGCTCATGGTCAACTGTATCACTAACTAAGGCGATCCAATTTTGTAGTCTGGGGGGCTCAGGTGCCAACCAATACTTGACAATAACAACCTTGACGAGTGTGCAGAGATTGAGCACATATCGGTTCAGAATTACATTACAGCACTCCTACATTAACACCAAAAGGTACAAATATGGGATCAAGAGGAGGCAGGCCTTCAGCAGTATCCCTGGCACACCTCCAAACGCTCTCCCAGAAACAATGGACATGCGGACAGGCCCACAGCAAGTGCCAGAAATCTGCCCCAGGTGCACAACATTTAGGGCAATCAGAGGAGGTACGCAAACTAAGTTTATGCATACTCAGCGGTGTAAAGTAAACCCTGTGTAGGATATAGAAGTGGATTTGATGGAAGCGCAGGCACGCCGTGGCATCCCTTATACATTCCACCATATGTTACCAGGCCTCGTCATCCAACTGACATATATCTGATGTCCATTTATGGTGCAGCTCTGCCAAAGTATCTGTTGCAACCACAACATTAATAGCGTATAAATAGGAAATGGCCTCATGTTGACCCAGATCCCTTAATAGTAATTTAACGGTGGAGTCCTTCATAACTGGAACTTCATTTTGAAATTGTAAAGCCAAGGCGTGCTGGAGCTGCAGGTATGCAAAGAAGTTAGAAACTGGGAAATGAAACTCCTCCCTTAGCTGGGCAAAGGCCTTCAAGGCCTTCATTAAATATACTTGGCCTAACGTTTGCAAGGGGGATTGTGACCATACACTGTGAATTCAGAGGGATAGAATTTCAGGGTATTTCTTATTGCACTACAACAGAACTTCAGGATCTGTTTCCTCATTCCCCAAGAGCTGCTCAGCTTGCCTCCACACCTCCACAGCTTGTCTAACTAGAGGACAAACAGGTCCACCCATTCTACCCACCAGCAGCATTTGTAGGAGAAAGGCTGGGGGAGGAGCGGTGCACCAGAGTATTTATCAATCCTATAGGGCCTGTTCCATTCACCCAGGGGATAATATGCACCAACTATGAGGCGAACTATAGTTTGGCAGGGCTAGGCCCCCCTCTGACTTGGATCGGCACATTGGGGTAGATCCAGAACTACGTTTATTCGCGGTGCGTATTTTCGTGCACGTAAGTTCGCTACACTCCCCTCGACACCCCTTGCACGGACGTATTTTGTCAAGATACGCTTCCCCCAAACCCACTTAACTTTTTCACACTTAACCGCTGTCATATGCACACATACGTATGGGCTGAATTACGCAGCTACACATACGTATGGGCTGAACGAATTTACGCAGCTAAGCACGCCCATAACTGTACACTTTAAATACCACCCCTCGCCTACTTCACGTATTTCTGACGTATTTTGGAGTAACGTAAATTTGGCATGCCCACACGTAAGTATTTACGTGACACATACGTGAATGGCCCATACGTTCACAATTACGCTACGTGAATGTGCGTATTTTCTATGGAGCGCATGCGCAGTGCGTTCTAAACAGCGATTTTACGTCTCCGCCACGCGTAAATTCGCTTCGAAGCGTTGTTCTGGATCAGGCCCATTGTTGCAATTTTGAGCTTAGGTTTGCGCCCAGCCCATATGAACGAGGAAAGCAAGCCATTAAGCATTGTAAACACCTTATGAAAGATATAAACTGGGGAATGTTGTAATACATACAGGTACTTGGGCTGAATAACCATTTTAACCAAGTTGATCCTACCAGTAACCGTCAATGGAAGCCTCTGCCAGATATGAAATTTGCTTTTAAAATATGTGTCTATAGGAAGTAAATTAAGTGGGACAAACTCTGCCGCGTTATGAGAAATCCAAATGCCAAGGAATCTAATTTGTAGTCCACTGCAGTGGGCCCTGTGTGGGGTCTTGGGAGGGATCCAAGCAGCCTAATGGGAATATATGGGACTTGGTCCAGTTTATCTTAAGGTCTGAATAAACCCCGAAAGTATCTACCATATTCAAGAGGTTTTCCATGTCTCTTCCAGCGTCAGAAAGGAATAGCAGGATATCGTCCGCATATAAGGCAATTTTGTCTACTGAATCTCCTGCCGAGAGCCCCCTTATACCCGGGTCTCCCCGAATGAGGCACGCCGGAGACAGGGGACAGCCATGCTTCGTACCCCTCCCCAGCTGGTATCAGAGGTATGCCCGTTGATACAGATCCTGGCCGCCGGGGCAGAGTAGAGCAACCTGAACCACCCAATAAAACCCTCGCCAAACCCAAACCTGCGTAACACCTCCCACAGATAAGGCCATTCCCCCAAATCGAATGCCTTAGCAGCGTCTAATGATTAAACCGCAGCATCTGGTGTGGACCCATCAGTTAGTTGAATATGGGTAAATAATCTATGGAGATTTGTAATAGTAGATTTCCCTGGCATAAAGCCAGTTTGGTCTGGGTGAATAAATTGTCTGATTACTGTATTTAATCTAGTGGCCAATAATTTTGCTAGAATTTTAATGTCAGTTGAAAGAAGGGAAATTGGGCGATAAGACTCCGGTTAGAGGGGATCTTTATTCGGTTTACGTATCATTACAATGTGGGCGGAAGTTCCCCTTTCTTATAAAATGCATTAAAATAAGACAGTAACTGAGGGGCCAAGAATTGGGAAAAGGTTTTGTTGACCTCCACAGGGATGCCATCCACACCAGGGGCCTTGCGATTGGGGAAGGAGCATATAACTCCCTCCAACTCCTTCACAGAGAAAGGGGCATCCAGAAAATCTACCGACTCTTGAGGGAGAGTGCAAAAGCGGACCCGATCTAAATAAGTAACAAGCTGATTGGGTGTATAAGTCATCTGTGTGGAGTATAGCTCTTTGTAAAATGCAAAAAACACCTCCGCTATTTCAGAGCCCTTGCTATGCACACCTCCCTCTCAAATAGGCGGGATGATGTTGTTACCCCTAGTCTCCCTTGCAAGACACGCCAAGTAACTACCCCCGGCATCCGCCTGTGAGTACAAAGAGTGTTTTGCAAATAAGAGTCTACGTTTGGACTTATCTAAAAGATAGTCCCTCCACTCCCTCTGACCACGCAGCCAGGACCTCCGATCATCAGGGTCCCTAGAGGATAAGTACTGTGCCACCAAGTCCCTATAGGATTGTTCCAACTCCACCTCCCTCTCCCTGTGGAAGCGTTTAATACTAGATACCCTTTTTATGAGCGAGCCACGCATAAATGCTTTAAAGGCATCCCACACAACTGCAGACCCCGCAGAGTCTCCATTGTCTTGAAAATAGCTTTCCCAGGAGGCCACCATGTCTGGTTTGGGCCCCCATTAACGTCAGCAAGAAGGGGGTAGAACTTCCAGAAACGGATTCCTCTATCACTGTCCATATTAAAAGATATGATAAGAGGAGAGTGATCGGATATGCCCCTAGACATATAGTCAACCCTTTCCACCTTCAATACGGGAAACAGCATTATGGGAGGTGGAGTGGCAAGAATATTGGCACTTCTGTGGAAATCTAAAATGCCAGGGGTCAGTCCAACCAAGTTCATCCACTAATTTAGAAAAGGGGGTGGGGCCAGAAGCAGGGACCGTAACCTGCTCATGCCATCTGTCCAGGGCCTGGTCTAGAACATTATTGAGATTGCCTAAACACACCACCTCTACACCTGGGGATTGAGATATAAAAGTAGCAGCACGATTAAGGATCTCACTGTACGGGGGAGGAATGTAAATGCCTAATATTATCAAGGGGCAAGAATACACCACAGCTCTTAGAAATACAAAACGGCCATATGGATCTATCTGGGCCCATTCTAATACAAACTGTATGTGTTTGCGAATTAATATGGACACCCCCCTGGAATTATTTGCGTAGGGGGATTGGTAAGCCCATCCCACCCAGGGGTGCTTGAGGGAAAGAAGGCGACTACCAGTAAGGTGAGTTTATGTCAAGTAAGTAATATATGCAGCAAAGTTTTTAACTTGTCGGAGAACTAAGGGTCATTTAGGCCCCTTATGTTCCACGTAAGAAGTGACAGCCCCCCACCCCCACTCTCAGCCCCAGATAGCGCCATGGGAAATATCAAAGGTGAGATGAGCAATAAACATAATGGGCCTGATCCAGACCTACACTCGGGTGTGTTTTTACGAGGGGCGTAAGCGTAAAAACGGCCATTTGTACTCTCTGCGCATGCGCGGGGCAGATGTTACGCTCACGGTCTGAGAAACTGAGTGTATGGGCCTTGATCGTAACAGCTTCGTACATATGCTGGATTGGGCGTGCCTGCCATATGAAATCCATAAATACGAACCGAGGGCGGGGTGAGGCATTTAAATTGTATAGCATGGACGTGCTAAGCGTCGTATCTACGCAATGAGCTTACGGACGCACGCGGTTACGCTCAGAAAAGTTAGGGTAGGTTTTTCTGAGCGTAAGAAGGCAAAAATAAATATGACCAAGTGGAGTGCCGAGCGGAGTGCATTGGAGGTACACCGGCATAAATACGCTATGTACAAAAGCGTTTCATGAGCGTAGGTCTGGATCAGGCCCAATGTCACCAACATCAATGCACGTGGATTTATACAATATAAGATTAGCAACTAGAATCCACTCAATAGCAATGCCTGCAAACCACCCTAACCCTCCCTGTATACCCATTCCAAACTATGGGATACCTAAACCCTGAACAAAAAAAAAACTGAATTAGCAATTCAAACTAACTCCCAACCAATTCTAGGAGTAAGGGAAATTTTCTATTACTAACTGTTACCAATTTTTCGTGCTATATCTAAATTTAAGCTGTATCTAGGGGAAACAGCCCCTATAACAAGAACAGGGAGTAACACCTGTGGCCTAGTCCACTGCCAATTAGGCGTCATGATTGGGAGGATAGATTCCAGATGGCCAACCTGTGCTACCTCAGTAAAACGTCCAACAGCAGCTCGGGCAAGCCGCAGATGTACTACCCAGCGATGAGGCTAAACAGGAGTTGAGACAATACTTAGCCGTCTGGTCGAGCTCTATGGTGCGGGTGCCTCTCAAGCCAGTCCATGGCATCCTCTGGTGAACGGAAGAAGTGAGTGGACCCATCAGCAACGAGCTGAGCTTGGCCGGGAACAACATAGCATAAGGAATCTGCAACTCCCCGAGACGTCTTTTCACCTGAGTAAATTGCGCACGGGATTTTTGGACATCCATGGCGAAGTCCGGGAACACAGGAACAGTGGTATTCTCAAATCGCAAAGGGCTTTTAGTATGAGCTAGTCGCAATACAGCATCCCTATCGCGGTAATGCAGAAGTTTAGCAATGAAGGTGCGGGCAGGCGCCCCAGGAGGTGGAGGTTGTGTAGGAATGCGATGGGTCCGTTCCACGGCAAACTGTGGCAAAAAAGCATATTTTCCACGATTCCAAGAAGGACTCCGGAGTCTTCCCCTCCGCCTTTTCCGGAAGACCAACAAATCAAAGGTTGTTCCGCCGGAGCCATACCTCTAGATCCGAGAGTTTCAGCTTGCATTGTCAGACCTCAGAGGTCAGCGTAGCAATCTGCTCTGGAATAGGGCAACGATATCATCCAATGTAGAAATTCGCCGTTCTGTCTCAACGACTCATTCCCGCATCCTCTGGAGGTCCTGGCGTAACTGCGAGATGTCCATCTGTACCTCCCCTATTTTCCCCATTAATAATTTCTCGGAGGCCGATATAGCGCTTAGAATCTGATGCAGAGCAGGTTCTGAGTCCTCTGAAAGTTCCCCAGTACCATGTTGTCCTCCAGGTCGTGAGGGACTAGGGGGACCAGGTGGGGGGGTAGATGTAGATTGCCTGGCATATTTTTCCAGGTGGGAAGCGGCACTCGCAGCTTTATCTGACCAACCCATGGGGCTGATGAATTTCTGACAGGTAATTTGTAAGTCCACTGCACAAAGCTGAAGTCAAAATAAACAGCGTCAAGGTGACTGGGTTGGCAGGTGTAGTGATTAGTAAACGTTGAGTAGCAACAACCAGGGAGCTATTTTGTAGGTGTATGCACAGGGAGGATAGGCTCCAATGAAGGAGAGAACTCAAGGCAGTTTATTTTACTGAATATAATGCAGATGATCAGCTATACACCCAGGAAATGCAGCTCTTTTATCTCACACCAAGTCTCAATATTTGATGGCAAAGAACGTATGGTAACAGCAGGTGGAAGAATACAGCTATGTATATACTGAAGGCTTTGCAGTCATTGGTGAAGTAGCGGATTGTGTCCCAGAATAAGTATAACACTGTACCTCTGTCTCTAACACAGCTCTGCAACTTATATCTCACACCAGGCCTCAGTATTTGATGGCAGAAAACGTATATAGGAACAACAAGTAGGAGATTACAGCGTTGTATATGCTGAAGGCTTTGCAGTCGGTGAAGTAGTGGATTATGTCCCAGAATAAGGATAACACTGTGCCTCTATCTCTCACACAGCTCTTTTATCTCACAGCAAGCCTCAATATTTGGTGGCAGAGAACATATATAGTAACAACAAGTAGGAGATTACAGTGGTGTATATGCTGAAGGCTTTGCAGTGACTTGTGAAGTAGTGGATTATGTCTCAGAATTAGAATAACACTGTGCCTCTCACACAGCTCTGCAACTCTTTTATCTCACACCAAGCCTCAGTATTGAATGGCAGAAAATGTATATAGTAAACTGTTATATATGCTGAAGGCTTTGCAGTCGTTGGTGGAGTAGTGGATTATGTCCCAGAATTACACCAGGGCAGCCCTATACTTTAGAAGGAGCCTCTCTCCTGGCCGTTTCCCAGCCCTAGGTAGTCAGCAGCACTCGTGAAAGGGAGTCTCGTTACCCTATACAGCTCCAAACAGCAGTCGGGACCGAAGCCTCTGCATCTGCCGCACCTCCGTTATGCCCCGTTCTCAGCTCACCGTTGGGACACCGCCGAACACCGCGACTTCACACACACGGACAGCAGGTGAGGCAGCAAGCAGGGGAAGGCACCTGAAGAACTTGTATGGCCACAGAGACCCCTATAAACAGGATAATGAGCAGGATTTTGTAGGAGCCGAGGAGCTGTCCTACTTCGTCCTAGTCCAAGCCACGCCCCCCAGTCAAGAGAAGACTACTGTTATCTTGGCTCTTTTAACCTCCGGTTCTGCAGGTAACTTCATTACTGCTGATGAGGCTACAAAAATGGAAAAGATAATACCATGTCCAGCTCACTCTCTCCTGATAACACTTTTCTAACTTAGAACCTCATTATGGGCCTGATTCAGAGATCCGGAACTAATGATAGTTCGGTGCACATATTTAGGGTCGGATCGATTTTGCATCAACTGCGCATGCGTAGTAATAGTGCAGCTCCATGTACGTTGAAGTTAAGGTCGGAAATGCCTTAAGGTCGGACTTGTGAATCGGGCGGAGACTAATGCGACCCTAAGTGTGGCGGAAATATACGGACCTTAGGATTTGCATAGAAATGGGCGGGGGAGGCATTTAGATGAGGGAAAGTGGGCGCACTTACAGAGTTAGGGCCCTAAATATACACAACTAATACACATAGGGTCGGAAGTGAGTGCGGCCAGTTAGGGCAAGTCTATGGAGGTGGAAGTTTAGGTCCGACTGGAGGTTGCGACGGGAGTTACTGTTTATTCTGGTGGGTGTAACCTGTTCCGACCTGCCACTTAGATGTGTATATTTGCGGCCCGATCGCCGACGGATCTCTGAATCAGGCCCTATATCATTTATTCCATTTGCAAACAGAAGCTTGTCCAGAAGACTCGGTTCCTTTCAGGAAGACTTTTGTGCCCAAATCTCTCCAGGAAAAAAACTACTGAACTGGGCTTACTGTTAAAAATTGACAAGCTATAGTCCGCAAGACTTATGAATTCATCCAATAAAGTTATTGGTGGTCTAGTCTTCTATACACAAAATGGAAATTGCTCTGATCAATCTATAGGTAAATGCAAACAGGTGCATGAAAGGCAGGGGTAATCTGCTAGTAACAGAAATAAAGGAAAATGCCCTAGCAATAATGCCATTAACCAGTAACTATACCATTCAATCTGTAAAATAAAACGCAGAAACTTTTATTACACATATTTGCAAATATATCTTAAGCCACCAGCCACTTTCAAGGCCTTTCTGCTCTTGTTGGTCATAACTCTGAGAGTCCCAATGTTGGGTCATATATATTTATGTTCTTCAAGATATTACATTTTTTTTGTAGGAGCCTGTCTGCTTTGTGCTCAATGTAAAACCCCCATGACTTCACCCACTGGTCTCCACCAAAACATTGCCTGTGCCAACGGGAGTCCAGCGGCTGTTAAATGTCTGACAGTTTGCCAGCTCCTGGCGGCGCACAGATTTTCCAGCTTCATGCGTGTGACGTCAGACCGTATATACGCAATCTACGTATCGAAATGATACGCAGATTACGTACAATAGCTACTACGCATGCGCAGTAGCTACTGTTTATTGAACTACGTCCGTCTATGAAAGACGGACGTAGTTCTGGATTCGGCCCATGGTGATGAATGGGGAGGGGGAGATGATGAAGAGAACGAGGAGGAGAACTGATGAAGAGGGGGGGTGGATGATGAAGGGGATAGAGAAATGATAAAGAGAATGGGGAAGATGATAAAGTTAATGGGGAGGTTGAGATGATGAAGTGAATAGTGTGGGGCGTTTCAGCTTTAATTTGGTGGTGTATAGAGCCCAAAATATGAGAATTGTGTCGATGTCCCAATATTTATGGACCTGACTGTATGTGGCGAAATGTTGTTGAGGGGTTTGTAAAAGTTGCTCTTAAATTCACATCTGCTTATCATCCACAGACCAATGGTCAAACTTAATGTGTCAGTCAGGATTTGGAGACTCTTCTTTGCCTCTGTGATTCCTCCTCTCAAGATGATTGGGCTTTACTACTTCCTTTGGTCGAATTTTCTCACAATAAATATTATAACTAGTCCTCTGACCTACACAGTTTATGAACTTCATCCTCATGTACCAGCCTTTTCAGCTTTACCAGTTTCTTCTGTTGCTGCTTCTGAACAGTCCCTCAGGAAATTCACAGAAAATATAAAAAAGGTGTGAGAAGCGTCACTTAAAATTCCTTCTCAGCATTAAGTTGTTCCGAGTCTAAAACCAGGAGATGGCTTTCAACCAGGAATCTTTGCATTTTTTACATGAAATTAGCTCCTCATTACATCAGACCCTTTTTGTATCTCCAAATGTGCTAAACCCAGTCTCCTACACTGCAACCCATGTATTTACATGGTCAAGTTCTGTAATTTAAAAGAAAAAAAAAATGTATGTACAGATTTTTAATTCCACCCACAGACATCCACCTACATTTTGACAATACAATTTTCCCTGGGGGCAGGGCTGCAATTCAGAGGGACAGCCGAGACTATTGTCCCGGGCCCAAAGCTGATGGGGCCTGTGATACCATTGTCCTGCAGGTACATGCACAACTTCCTTGCACTCTGGCCCAAGTTTAATGCTGGTCAGCGGTGCTCTGTCCCCTGTGTGACTTCACTTATGACGCCACATAGAGGGCAGGGTCGGCGGATGTGTCCCGGGCCCCACTATTTCTGATGTGGGGACACATGTAATGTATGATATTTGGGTATAAACTGAACTCTAACCTGGTTTAACCCACATTTAAAAAAACCCAAAAAAAACGACCTGGCAAACATTCATCCAATATATTTATAAAGTATATATTGAGTATTTTAGTCACATTGAATTGCAGCTTGTACTGGATATGGCACAGCATTTTAATGCCAGTAGAAATTAAATCACAAATGAACAAACAAATTAACCTTCTGACAGATTATTGTTATGCGTAGGTTAGTTTGTATTTTTCCTTTTTACGTAGCCTTGTAGAGCCTTCTACTATATAGAGTTAATGTTCCTGTGATGCTTAATTTGTCTTTTTTAGCAAAGAATGACCTTTATAACAAACACTCTCAAATTCATTTAAAAGTGGGTCACAGCATACATTGATACAATTTCTCCAAGACAAAACCATTATGTTACTAGTAGCTATAGATGGCTGAATCATTATTTACAACAGTTGTCAAATCTGGGTAATAAAGCCTATTATTAGTACTATAAAAATTGTAACAAAAGCAGAGAATAAAGTATAATCATTGTGATGACTAAAAAAATTCTCACAATGCTTTTTATTGTTGCAGCTGTAAAAACATATGCATTAGATTTAAAGTATAAAATTCATCCTAAAAAGTAATTTCTTAAAAAAATAAATAAATAAAAAAGCATGCATCAATAAATGGCTAGGGTCCGTTGGGAGAAATATATTTTAATTTATGTTTACAAAAGCAATAAAATCTATAATTATGCTGCGCTCGAGAATAAAATATAAAGAACAATAAAGAACAAAATAAATGTTGTCATGCTAAAATATAATCAAATAAATCCCCAATTTTTTAAGACCTCAAATTTTATTCGCAAATAGTTAAAGCCAGATAAAAAGATGAAAATATTACACATAATGGCAGCTAATATGGAGTAGGTTGTGTGTTACCTCCTGCGATATCCTGGGGTCTATTCTTACCATCGGGTCCCCTCTGGCTGGATCGGCTCTCCAGTGTGCTGTGGAGTTGGAGGGGTCCGTTGGCTGTCGCTGGGTGCTGGTGTCTGGTCCCTGGGCTTCCTGCGGTGGAGTTCCGACTGTGCAGCCCTGTGCACAGTGGGGGAGGAGGGTGTCCTCCATGATGTTCCCCTGCTTGGACCCGGTCCTGTCTTCTGCTCCCCCAGGGGCTCTGGCAGTGGTGCGAACATGTGAGACACTGAGGATCCCAGTCCGCCTCGGCTTGCAGGTCTCTCCCCAGGACAGTGCTGTTTGCCGCAAAAATATCAAGCTGCCGAGCGCCATTTTCAAAATTTCTCCTGAGGCCTTCTACAAGGGTGTCGATGGTGGGGTGGTGAGTAAGCCCCCCACTCCCCATCCTGCTACCTGTAGAGCTAGCTGTCCCCCCTTCTCCCCCTGATATTGAACCTGTTCTGGAGGACATTTGTGGCAGTGGAGAGGCCAGTACCTGCGGGCCCCCTACCCCTTCTCCCACCTGGGATTTTCATTATCCTTAGAAAGCAACTTGCCCCTGCAGTCAGTGGAGTTTGGAGTCAACTGTTGGCAAGTGCACTTTACAAGTTTCTCCTCATAATATTGGTCTATGTGCTTAGTGCATACTATACAGTGAGGCTATAAAAGTCCCCAGCCTGTTGCCATACAGCATAATTGTAAATCTTCTTTGACCTCTACTATTGCAGCATGGAAGTGTGGACTAACTATACTATTGGATACATTGCCTTTTCTTTGCTTGAAGGTTGTAGAGACCCTTCACTGGTGATCTTCCCTCCATTATAGAGGTGCCGTGTCCTGCGATGCTTTGGATTCTCATAATATTTGACGCTTCAAGTGGAGAGCTGTGTTTTTCTCTCTATACTTACCTACTGACATTGCCTATCTTTGGTGGGCTACAGTTCTTTCTGGCGTTGCTGTGTCCTCTTTAGCACCTCAGAGTTACAGCTCACATCCAAATTAGTATCACTACCTTTGAGAATCTTGTTGGGCCTCTTTACCTCTCTGCAATAAGGGCAGCTGTGACAAGGCAGTGGCGGTTGCTGCTTGGCTTGAACGGTTCACCAGGCAATCAACCTCAACTCCCCCATCGGATCCACCAAACCCGCCGAGCTCCGGGGAACAGCAGGGTTCTGGCGATCCTCTGGAAGACCCTGAGCCCACACTTCACCAGCTACTTAATGCTATATCTACCTCTGAGAAGATGCTGATGGGAAAATTTGGTGACGTGCAAATGGACATTTCTCAGTTGCGACAGGATATACAGCGGATAAGAGAGCGTTATAGAGACTGAGCACCTTATTTACACTCTAGATGATATGATTGCTCCTCTTTCTGACCAAATTGCTAACCTGACCTCTGAGGTGTGCCAATGTAAATCTAAACTCTCGGACCTGGAAGGGAGACTGCGTCGCAACAATTTGCGTTTTGTGGGCCTTCCTGAAAAGGCGGAGACCAAAACCCCGGAATTCTTCCTGGAATCCTGGCTGCTTCAAGAATTAGGGAAAGAGGCATTCTCACCTCAATTTGGAAAGATGCATTCTCACCTCAATTTGCCGTGGAACGCGTTCACCGCATACCCACTCAGCCACCGCCACCAGGGGCGCCATCTCACACCTTCATTGCAAAACTTCTTCACTACAGAGATAGGGATGCTGCCTTGAGGCTGGCTCGCACTAAAGGTCCTCTCCAATTTAAAAACCAAACAGTCATGGTATTCCTAGATTTTGCTATGGATGTACAAAAATCTAGAGGTCAATTGACTTCTGTCAAGTGGTATGTATTCTCTAAAGATGCTAAGGATCGAAGATCCTGGCTGTGGGCTCAGACAGTGATTATTTATTAGACAAATCTAAGTGTAGACTCTACTTTGCCAAACATTCATTATACTCGCAAGCCAACGCTAGGGTAGTTACTTGGCCTGTCTTGCGAGGGAGGTTAGGGGACACGGCATGGTCTCGGCTATCCTAGATTTGCAGGGTACCATGCAATATGGGGCATCCAAGATAAAAGATGTGTTTCTGGGCTTTTATAAGAAACTTTATACCTCTTAGGCAGATTAAACACCTGATTCACACTCCTCTTATCTAAATAAAATACAATTTTGTAGGCTTCTGCAGGGCTGTGTGGATTTTCTTGACGCCCCCTTCACAGAACAGGAATTGGTGGGGGCTTTTAGTTCGTTCCCTAATCACAAGGCCCCGGGAGTGGATGGTTTCCCTATAGGGGTATATAAAATGTTCTCTGAAGATTTACAATTATGCTGTATGGCAACTTTGCCCTGTAGTTATTGGAATACTTTAATCAATTCTTTGAAGTAGATGAGCTGCCCCCCTGATTGTCTTGATAACTAAACCGGACAAAGATCCTCTCCTCCCTGAATCTTATCGTCCCATCTCCTTGGTTTCCACTCAAAATATTAGCTAAACTCCTGGAAATTAGATTAAATACAGTGATCACTCAAATTATCCATCCAGAACAGACTGGTTTTATGCCAGAAAAATCGACTACCACTTTTACGTAGATTGTTCAGTCACATACAGCTCACGGATGGGTACACGCTGGAGACAGCTGTCTTATCCCTCAACACAGCTAAGGCATTCGACTCGAATTGCCTTATCTCTGGGAGGTCCTTAGGGGTTTTGGATTTGGTACGCAGTTCATCAGATGGGTACAGCTGCTTTACTCCTTTCCTGTGGCTAGGGTCTGTGTCAGTGGGCATACCTCTGGCCCATTTGCTCTTGGTAGGGACACGCGACAAAGCTGCCCTTTGTCACCAGCTTTGTTTTCATTAGCAATAGAGCCCCTCGCGTGTATCATCTGTTCACACCCTGGAATAGTTGGCCTGCCTGCTGCGAACTTGGTGGAAACCATAGCGTTCTATGCCGACGACATTTTACTGTTTCTTTCTGGTGTTGGTCGATCTTTGGTGGCCCTTTGAATACTGTTGATAGATTTGGGGTGTACTCAGGATTAATAATTAATTGGTCCAAGTCACATATTTTTCCCCTGGGAAATGTAGATCCCTCTGGAGCCCCTCCTCAGGGCCCTTTGCAGTGGTCTATGCGTTTTAAGTATTTTGGTATATGGATATCCCACAATCCCATGGAACATGCAGCACTAAACCTGGAGCAGAAGCTCCCCCTAACAGTCACTGGTAGGATATAGATGATCATCCAGCCTAAATATCTGTATGTACTGCAACACTCCCCAGTTTACCATCCCCACCGTGTATTCTCTGTTCTTAATGGTCTGCTCTCCTCCTTTATCAGGGCTGGGCGAAACCTAAGCTTAAGATTTCAACCATATGTCAGACAAAGAGTGAAGGGGGGGCTCTCCTGACCCAACTTCCACAATTACTACATAGTTTCCCAGCTGGTGCATCTTATATCATGGGTAAATCCCACAGAGCCTAAGGGAGTGGTGAAGGCTATGGTGCACCACTCTGATCCCCGCATGAACCCGCTTCAATTATTACTAGAGGGTAAATCCGCAAGGAATTCCAAACCAATTGTTAGACAGGCAGTGGAGGTTTGGAAGGTATAGACTTGATAAAACAAAGGGTACCTGGCCGTGCTCCCACTTACTAGATGCTGACCACAACTATCAAGTGTATACACACAAATTCCCTTTACTACTAAAATACACAAATTAATGTGTTCTTTCAGAACAAATATGTACAAAATAAAGGAAATGGCAATAACAGCCATACGACACCCGTAATTACACTTTGGAGGCGGGGTGAGGCATGTAAATCGTACAGTATGGGCGTGCTAAAAGCCGTAAATATGCATGGCGCCTACGGACGCCCACGGTTACGCTCAGAAAAGTTAGGATAGGGTTTGGTCGGCGTCAGACGGCTTAAATATGGACAACGAGGGGAATGCCAAGTGAGTGCTTCGTAGGTACGCTGGCGCAAATACACTACGCACAAGGGCGTATCATGAGCGTGGATCTGGATAAGGCTCAATGTGTCTTGGACAGTAGGGAGGGGTGATATTCCCTTGTAGTTCCACAACTGCTCATAGGAACCCTGGAGTGTCTTTATAGTGTTTCCTTTTTGTCTTTAGAAATTATTTTATTGACATGTAATACAATAATTTCTATGTATATAAAATTTATATATATGTTTTAAATGGGAAAAAACTACTTTATATTGTATTTATGTACATCGTACTGTATATACTAATATTATTTTATTTCAACATTCAGGAACTTGATTTACTGGTATTCTACTAAATCTTGTAAATTGGTTTAATTCCTTGTATTCCATTTTGTTCCTGTAAGTATTAGAATACAAATAATAATGTGAAGATTTGGTAGGAAACTCTGCAGCTGCATGGTCAGTTTCAATGTGGTAACAGCTGGGGTTGCACTGTAATGCCTTTGATCTAGCCTGATAAACACCCCAAGCAAGAAACAGGCTTGCACCCTGATTCAGAAAGAAAGAAAAGGAAACAAACAAATTACTGTACACATCAATACTGACTGTGCTCTATGGTAGAACCTAGGTTCTGTAAACAATGGTCTTGCCTGTTTATGTGCATATTTCATAAACAACTAGATCACCAAAAGGTTGTTCCCTTTTGAATAGCCTCCTTTAAAATCTTTCCTCCAAGGGTGGGTAATGCTGCTGGTAAATTCTGCTTGTTTAGTCACCTTTACTAGACTTACCAACAGCTCTAAGGAATTCTTATGTTCATTTCATATTCATTTTATGTGTGCAACATATAATTTTACATGAAAGCAAAAAGTCCATAAATTCCACATGTACTGTAGTACAGCGATTTTAATATGGATGAATTCGAAGACTGGATAAATAATTGGGTATTTCAGTGCATTTAATGACTGAGGTGTCTATGTATCATGTTGTCTGCCTGAAAGAAATTATTTTCTTAATGGCTGGGTTTTAACTATTAAATATAGTGAATCCATGGCACACTACATGAATATCATTAAAATATCTGGTAAAGGTAGTAAATAGGTACAGTCAAGAATGTTTTCAAAACATGGGAAGCTGATAATAATAATAATTATCAATGCAGTTAGTCTAGAGACAGTAAATAAATATATTTCCCTCTCAGAGTAATTAGCGCTTCTTTTACTATTCAAATTTATGAATATATAAAATATGGAATAAAATAGGATTATGACCTTCATTATATTCACACATTCAATAGTACTGATATTTATTTAAAAGTATACATAGTGACTATTATCTATTAACTATGAATAAATATTGTACAATTTTTAATTTCTCTTATTAGGTGCTCCGGGTCAAGTCAGTTACCAATGCCCCCACCGACGTGTTTCAAGCATTAACGTGCTCTTTCTCAAGGTGTGTCGGTTATACGAGACCTGACAACAAAACTGCTTTTGAAAGACTTTGGTCCCCAGAAGGCCATTTCATGCATTTATAGTACTCTGAATGGAACGGTGGGGTTGAGAAATTTGGCTCTTCTTAGAGTTAAGTGGGTGGTGGATCTTGGACCTTTTGATGATGATACTTGGGAGCATATGACAGGGTGTACGAGGGACGCCATGGCATGCCTGCGCTTCAAACAGTTAAATTTTTCTGTTCTTCAAAGGGTTACCAGACACCCCTTAGTTTGCATAAACTGGGACTCTGGTCCTCTTCAGACTGTCCTAAATGTGGTCCTGCCCGTTAGTATTCAGATACTGGCAAGAACAGTATGGTTGCAGCCATATTACCGCTGAGCAATTAACACAATTGGGCCCTTCATTTGTACTATTCGGATATTCAGTGGAGGAAATGTTTAATCTTGTTTTGTATAAATATGTAATCAACCTCTCCACATTGGCTAAGGTTATTATTGCCCGATCTTAGATGGCTCCTGATCTTCCCATGCTACAACGCTGGATAGTCTTGGTGAATTAAACTGTGGGGCATGAGCGGTATCTATATACCCAGAGAAGGGCCCTTCATAAATACTACAACATTTGGACAAGATGGTGTAAATCACCGTATGGGGAATCTATAGAAGACCCAACCTGATTTGTTTAAGTATGGACATACCCCAAGGGTTCATCTAGAGATCTCCTCCCCCTTCATCCCCTTTTTCTTCCCCCCTTTCTGCCTTCACTTCTTAATATCTAGTCTACCCTGGTCCATGTGGAGAGTTGAAAAGACAACTTTGTATAATGATGTTAATTTCTCATTGTGCTTATAATGTTAGCTTTGCTCTTGTTCCTGATGTATACCTTGGTGTTATTTGGCCAAATGTTTCGCCAAATAGTAAACTTGATGTTCCTTTTTTCCTTCTAACTACTAAAAGGTAGCAGTGCCGGCGGGTAGGGGTCTGGGGTTGTTATAAGCTTGTGATGTATGTCTTGTTATGTTCTTTTTTCTATGTGATGGAAAATTCAATAAAAACTTACTGAATTAAAAAAAATATTACACATAACATTCATCACCAGCTTATCACAGAAAGATATGATAATAATGTATTGTGTTACATATTTTCTTAACATCACAATATTAAATAAGTATAAACAGTGCATACATTGTACCAAACATAAGATATAACTTATCCAATACAGATTACCAAAGCTGCTGGATAAAGTCTCTGCATAGTCCCAAAGTGAAGAGGGGTGATTTTATCCTAAGCTAAGCGTGCAGGAACCTGGCTGTCTAGCAAACTCACGATTGCACTTTGCCCTTCTGGGTCCATAACTTTCCTTCACCCTTCCGGGTCTGTAGTTTACCCTACTCTGGCACTAAATCCAAATCACATTTTCACATTGAGCTGGTGTGTGTTAAAATGGCACCCCGATGCACATTGAGAAGTCCTGATGCGTGTTTCATCTCACTACATCCAAGGGAATGTAGTAATAAGTTGGAAGCCATTTCAGGTATAAAAAGAGCAGATTATCCAAACGAGCATCCTTCCCATGATATCCATCTGAAGACTAATTAGAAAAGTAGTCAGAATGTATACTAATGTTGAAGAGTAACAATGTTTATCTTTCAGCATATCTATTCTGGACTACCCACATACCCTATCTATAATGATTGTTTCCATCATTAAAAACATGGAGCCTGATCCTGAATTAAGAAATCCCTGAAATGTTACATCTGCATATGTGCATAGCAGATGTTACACTACGGATCTCCTAGCACTGTACTGTACTCAGTTCTGTACTCTAGGAGATCCGTACAGTTCATTTACACGTGTCTAATCTGACACAAAAGATGCAGGGATAGGCATGTTAATAAAGTGCCGTGGGCTGCAGTAAGCATTACCGCACAGATCTGCATTTGGGCAGACACAGATCCATGAGGAGAAGTTATGGTAGGGTTCTCTGATCTCTGCCGTGTGTAAGAAAACGCATGGAGGTCTGGATCAGGCCCATGATCTCCTACATGCACCTTTCTGTTTATTATCTGATCTATTTGTTGAGATATTATTGTGTTGATGTAAGTATCATTGATACAACATTTTGTCTGTTTATAATTCACTTGTAGTTTGCAGATAATACAATGACATATTAGCATGCGCTCTGGCTCATGTACACTGAGTAGGAAGGGAAAGATATGTACATAATTTTGTATGCCCCCATACTATCCAGACTTCCTCATAAAAAATGAAATACCCAGAAAAAATGAAATACCCCTGACACGTGTACTTAGTATGTAGACCCCAATTGGGGCTTATCAAAGATAAAAAGTTAAATGGAAAAAAACAAGTCCTACTACGAGAAAAATCTATAAAGGAGAAAGCTGATTGAATTAGAAATGAAGACTAGATTGTAAAGAAGAGATTGAACATCAGCTACAAGACACCTCTACATAAAAAAATGGGTGGTCCAAAAAAAATTCAGGTCTCCCTAGAAAGTCTACTTAAAAACACTTAGAAAAATGTACCATCACCAATAAAGAAAAAGATTTTCTAATTTTCTTTATTGGAAACGAACCAGTGATCACTGTAATGTATATTCTACCCAAAGTCTCCCAAAAACTTTTCAAAAAACTCCTGGTCATCTCATAGTAGCAGAAACAAGGTCCATCAGCGCAACACTTTCAATGTATATTTATCACCATCTACAACCTTTCATGAAAGGTACTTACGTACTGAACATGTTAAGTGAGATAACATGAAAAGAAGGGTACAAGCTGGTAACTGCTGATGTGTTTCATTCAAGAGGCATTCAGGCAATGAAACACTTTTTGGATCTGTCGTTATTTGATGATTTCTCAATCATCAAATAACTAGAGAGCATAGAATTCATATTACATATTAATTAATTAATTAATTATTTTTTGCTTTGATGTGTCTTTCTTGCAATAACAAGGAATTTTAAGGGTTTAAGTTCACTCCATGCTCTGCCAAATTTACCAAAATTTCTAAAACACTGGGAAAACACCATATTATCCCATATGGAAAGGATCTAGTGCTATGGCACAGATATATAGTCAACATTTTTTTTATATGGGGAGGATCTGATGTGGCATTATAATCTTAGTTAAGTTACAATGAATTACAAATATGTTTGGCCTTTGATATTAGTTCATCAGGTTCACTTTTTGGATTCACATATTCCCACATCAAGTAATCATCATCACACTTCTGAATGGAATGTCCCAAAAGGATAATTTCTCTGTATAAGAAATTGTACTAAAGAGGGTTGTAGTAAAACACCTTCACTATTAATTTCTTTAATAAAAAAAACTAAGAGAAACCTGAGCTAGTGGGACTAATTGGTAACAACATTTTAATGCTGCCATGTTCTGCCAGATAATCAGAGTGGCAGAATGGCAAACCACACCTGCTGATAAATAGCATTATATATTGTTTGGTAAGGAGCACCAACCTCTTTTTGTTCCATATGTTTTTAGTATTTAAAATCTAAGCAGAGGATTTCTCTTTCTATAACGAGTAGAATTGCCAATGCCATTTCCCAAAACTGTATATAATAAAGATACATTTGTATTGCTCTTGTTGCCCTGCCTGTGTGATTGTGAACCCATTGGGCCTGATCCAGAATAACGCCCGCCGTCGCTTTTGAGCTGATCTGCGCAAGCGCCGGGCAGATGTTGCCCAGCGTTGCTACGGCAATGCCCGATCGTGGATCGGGCATCCGTAGCAGCGGGGACGCTGGTCTCTAGTATGTAATATAAAAGTAAGGGCTAGAATCTGATTGGTTGCCATGGGCAAAATTTCCACTATTCTAATCCCGCAGTTTAGTTAATCTGGCCCTTGGTGCCCAGTTGGTCTGTGAGCCGCAGCATTCATTGTTAAAGCCAAGTCCATTTAAGTCAAGTCTGTCAAGTCCAGATCTTGTCCTGATCAAGTCCAGTCCAGTCAAGTCTGTTAAGTTCAGGTCCTGTCCTGGTCAAGTCCAGTCCATTCAAGTCTGTCAAGTCCAGGTCCTGTCCTGGTCAAGTTCAGTTCAGTCAAATCTGTCAAGTTCCTGTCCTGTCCTGGTTAAATTCAGTCCAGTCAAGTCTGTCAAGTCCAGGTCCTGGCCTGGTCAGGTCCAGGTCCTGGCCTGGTCAGGTCCAGTCCAGTCAAGTCTGTCAAGTCCTGGTCCTGTCCTGGTCAAGTCCAGCCCAGTCACGCTTGTCAAGTCCAGATCCAGCACTGGTCAAGTCCAGTGCAGTCACACTTTTCAAGTCCAGATCCAGTCCTAGTTAAGTCCAGTCCGCTCAAACTTGTCAAGTTCAATACCAGTCGTGGCACAGTCCAGGTTAAGTCAAGTCTGTTCAGTTCCTGTCCTGGCACAGTCCAGGTTAAGCCAAGCTTGTTTAGTTCCAGTCCTAATCCAGTCCAGGTCAAGTCACGCCAAGTCAGTCCAGTCCTAGTCCTGGTACAGACCATTTATTAATTTTATATATCATAGTTTAGTTGTTAGTTTCTTTTTTTTCTCCTCTATACAGAAATCTGATCATTTTTACAAAACATAATTAATTCATAATTAATTCATAATGTTTATAATATACTCCCATAATAATTTGTTTTGAGGGAGTTTTTGCTGATTATTCTACACAGTATTTTTATTACAAACTAGTAGACTTAGATTTTTTTTTTACCACAAATTCTTACCCAACATTTTAGCTTGGTTACAACTTTTCTTGTAAAAAAAGGTTTTATTACCTATATAATATTATACCTATCATACGGAGCCATATGGAGAGAATCCAAAATCCTTTTTAATGCTTGATTATTTGAATACAATTAAAGAGCAATTAAAAAGCTTTTTAATGTTAAAGGTATAATGAGTGTGGGTTTTGGGTTAGAACAGCCCTTTTTCGAAAGGGGCATTTCTACCAACCAGTTCCGAACTGGCTGTGAAATCAATTGCTTCTGCCTCGCCGAGGAGAAACAATCGATCATACGAAGATGCAGCGGCGAATGGTAAGTATTTATGTAACCCCAACCCTTTTCCTAATTCTTACCCTAACCCTCCCCTCTTCCATTACCCTAACCCTAAGACTCCCTTCCCTGCAGCCTGACCCTAAGGGCCTCATTTACTAAAATCGTTTTTTGACAGCAATTATGCATTGCCAGACATCGCAGCGCTTTTGTCGCGATTTTTTTTTTTTTATCATGGCATTTACTATGTTGCGCTTGTCTGGCGATTAATAATCGCAGTCGATGTTGATCCATTGTCCATTTAAAAATCGACAAGCATCATTCTATCCCTTATCATGCAGATGCATATAGTACTATAAGACACAGCATGGCCATGGCCATGCATGCGCAGTAGCTACTGTTTATTGAACTACGTCCTTCTATGGAAGACGGACGTAGTTCTGGATCCAGCCCAATGTAACTAATGTGTCCCCTATGCACAGCCTAGCTCTAATACTCCCCATAGGATTCCCTGTAGTAATCACCTCTCCAGCCCAGTGGTGCAGCAGGTCTGCATTGGCAGTTTCTGAATGAATGAATGAATGGGTAAGTAAATAAATTTGGCATACTTACCCATTCATTAGTGATAGTTTTGAAATTAGTAATATTGCAAGTTTTGTTGAGCAAAATGAGTTCCAGTATATTAGGGTATAATAACAAAGTTCTTTATTTCCCAATTGAGTTTAGATTATCTCTCATAAAAGAGCTTTATATTGTCTTAAAATAGGGCTCAATACAGAGAATTATTTGTAATGGAGATTAATTTAGAGTGTGGGTCCCCATTGCGAACGGCCCTATTTCGATAGGGCCGTTCTCTCCCAGCCAGTTCTGAACTGGCTGGGATATCGATTGCTTAATCCTTGATGAGGGAATCATTTGATCAAATAATGAGGAATAAAGAGTTATATTATGGAGCTTATTAAATGAACAACCCACAATAAAGCTATTTATTCCTCCATGATTTTGCCAAATAAAAGGCCTGTACATCCCAGGATCAGAATTAGAACCCAATTTCAGAGGAGAATCAGACAAAAGGGAGCTGTAATATGCAGGATCTTAAAATGGTCAGACACATATAGTTTAAGTACACTGATAAGCAGCAACAAAACCAGGGAGTATGACAGAAACAAGGTTAAGGACAAGCCAAGGTTGCTACACAGGTTAAAACAGGATGTAGTAACAGCAAACATGTTATATTTATGCATAGGGCACAGTAAGCTGGCAAGGGAAACAGGAACAGACATGGCTTAAATTGGAAGTACAAAGGTGGGACTAGATTATGGAACTGAACACAATTTAAAGGCCAAGAGCTGTCCAGCTGTGAGAACAGCTCAATCAGTAGATCTTCCATCTTCAGCACTAACAATCCTGGGTCACTAATAGTACTTCCCTAGTTTCAGATTAGCCTCTGGATATTTCTGGAGCCATGTTATTGAAGTACCACTGATGAAATGCCCTAATCAGTCTAGGGTCATTTTCCTCAGACTTCCATAAATTTTCTTCTGGTACATAACCCTTCCATTTCACCAGATACTGAGTCCTATATCAGGGGATTCTAGAGTCCAGGATTTTTTTTTTCAACAATTGACTGGTGGTGCTACAACTAGGAAATGGATTCTCATGAAATAGCTTAAGAAGAGAACTGTAGAAAACTGGAAATATTATCATTGAGACAGGAAATTGGTAAAGTGAAAAGTAATATAGTTATTCTGGATGGAACAATAAACGTTTGTCACAGTTTAAGAGTACGTATAGATTGTTTAAGCTTCTTAGTAGACAACCAGACTCATTCTCCCACTTGAAAATTTGGTGTAGGTCAGCTGCTTGTTTATAATGTTTTTGAGTTTTTCTCAAAGTTTCTATTAGATTCTATTAGCTTTCTGTAAAAAGGTTTATTCTATCAGTAATAGTTGCGATAAGTGAGGAGACAGTAAAGTTTAGAATAAATTTTGTCTGGAATCCTAAATTGTATAAAAAAGGACTGAGAAATTGAATTACGTTTAGATTTTTTTGTAAGCCAATTCTGCTATAGGTAAAAGGTCTATGCAAATCATCTTGAAGTTAAATAATCAAACACTGTAAATATTGCTCCAAAGTCTGATTAGTTTAACCATCTGATTAGGAATGACAGTAGTTAAATTGGGCAGTGCATTAATTCCAAATCTTATATTGAACACCTTTGTTAGAGACTGTGCAACGGATTCATGCATAAGTGTGTGATCCGTAGGTGCGAATACGAATGTATCCGCACCTAATTCTTCACTCCCGTTCCCCGCCCTTGCTTTTTATGTGCCTAACGGCATTTACGAGTGCCTCATAGGGCACCTTTAGCTACCCCTGCGTATTTTCCCTCTTAAGGAGGGAAAATACACACGTAGATATAATCCCAGCCTAATAACCATTCCTAATTTGCATCAGCTTCTTAGATGTGAATACTGTCCTGTATCATCAGGAATG
>WWET01000046.1:1348091-1368522 GCA_011038615.1 Limnodynastes dumerilii | reverse complement strand
TAGATAAATACATCTATATATCTACACACACACATATAAGCAAATACAGCTATATATATATATCTACACACACAAATATAGGCTCATACAGCTATATATATCAACACACACACACACATAGGTAAATGCAGCTAGATATAGCTACACTCAAACACACACAGATATGGGTAAAACAAATTTAGGGGTTTTCAGTGACAAAATAGGAATCCCTGCTTCTAAATAAGCTCAACGGGCAGCATCCTGTTTGTTTTTTTTTTTTAGTGCACTAATTGTTACATATCATCATGCTCCTGCCTCCTCTGCTCCATCAGGGCGATCAGGAATTCTGCTCTATCCCACTCTCGGCCATCTGAGGCCTTCCTTCAGCAAGCTCAGTCCCCTGTGTGGGCTCTAGCTGGTTCCCAAGGTACTATGGGCCTGATCCAGAACCACACCGATGCGCTGTGCTTACTAAAGCACAGCGTATCGGCGTTCACTCTCCCAGACACTCCCCCTGTGCAGGCGTATTTTCCCTCGCTTACGCTGGCTGAAGGCTACCCTAACTTCAGCCGGCCTAATCAAGGGAAAATACGCTCACACAGGAGCGTTAGCACGCTAAGCTCTCCCTCCCTCATTAAACTAACTCCCCCCGCCCCCTTCACTAACCTTAACGTAGTAACACTAAGGGACGCCCCCTCCAGCGTCACTACGCTGCTCCTACGGACAACGATCGGGCGTTGCCGTAGCTACGCCGAGCAACACCTGCCCAGCCATGCGCAGATCGGCTTGTCAGCCGATCTTACGCTTACGCCCACCGTAGCTAGTACGGCGGGCGTAGTTCTGGATCAGGCCCCTATGTCTTTAAGCGGGTCCTTATCCTTTTCTATGATTCCACATCTTGCTCTATCTTGTGGTCTAGTCCTTTGGATTCTGGTGCATTCTGTGCAAATTGGGGTGTGGGTGTTGCTATGTTGTAAGAACCCGCATATCAGGTTGCCACTGGGGTTTGCGACCTACTGGGATTCTGGAACCCCTTCTGTCCCCACCATCAAAGGTTTCCAGTAAACATGACTCTCCTAGTTATAGTTAAATTACATGGCCTGTTGTGCCACCCTCATAATATGAATATTAATAGAAATCTTTATTTTGCCATAGTGTTTGCTAGTTTCCTACTTGGATTTGTTAATACCTTGGTTAAATCTTTAATTCCTGAATAATTTGGAGTTTTGGGCACAGATTACTCTTACTCGATGAAGCTGTGGATAGCTCCTGGTGGTGCATCACTGTTAATGATTAAGGATAAAGGGCCTGATCCAGACCTACGACCGCAAGCGCCCGCGAGCGTAGCGTATTTTCGCCCGGGCTTATAAACTTTCACACCCATGACACTCCCATTGATTGTACCTACTTACGGCGGCTGAACCCTACCCTAAGTTTTTCCAGCGTACGTGCGAATTTTCGTACCGATACGCTGGTCGTACTGGGCTTAGCACGCCCATACTGTACAATTTAAATGGCTATCCCCGCCTCTGTGTAGTAACTCCAGCGTCCAGACTATTACAAAACGCAACGCACGCCCCTTGAGCGAAAAATACGCTGAACATTCGCTCGCTGTACGCTCATGTCCTTCGGTCGACCGGAAGTTGTCATACTGCACATGCGCAGTGCGGTTTTTTGCCCGTTTTTACGCTCACGATCGGTGTACGATCGCTTGCGGCCGTAGGTCTGGATCAGGCCCAAAAACTTTATATATTATGAGAGGTTGTTTTTGTCATTTTTTTCCCTAGAGAAATTTATACCACTTTATAAATAAATATAATGTTATCAATAACATTTTGCTTTGCAGAAAGTATAATTAAAGAAGGGGTTGTTGGATAAACATGATAATAGACCTTTTGTCTCCTCTAAAAATTGACATTAGGCTCCCAAACTTTTACTATATCCCAGCACAGAAGCTTAACATCATGATTACGTTGGTTTTACCATCTGCAGTTTAATAAACAATATAGTAATCTTTTGTAAGTCACCAAAGAATTGTTTCTTTGCAGAAGGAGCAGTGCTAAGAATAAATAACTCTTGAGGATACATCAGCCAAAATCGAGATGCTTATTTCTTAGTTTAGTTTACATTGTCAACACCCAAAAAAAACACATCCTTATCCCTTAAGTCAGATGGAAGCACTGTTTATACTAGATAAACCATACAAATATAAATAACTACTCATGCTGTCTAAGATCTATGCAAAAGAAAAAGGCTGAGTGTAAAAATAAATTCTAACTTTATTTGTATGTGTATCACTGATGTACTCTCCCAGCCACTCAGCATTGCCACAGAAACATTGCCTGGTCCACTGCTGCAGGACATTATTAGTAGTGATTGATCAGGCAATGTGTCCATGGCTGAACTGCTGGATGGCTCATTCAACAGCATAGGCAGGCAGTGCACCCTTTACGTTCTGGTGCCCACCCACCCTGCTGTACTAATGAATGATTTTACAAAAAGGCAGTTATAAAAACTATTACTACTTATACTATATTACTATCTATCAGGTAATTCTGTAAAAATATAAAATGCAGTTCAGCAACTATCAACACTAATGTGTGAGTTCTGTTATTGTTCTTTGCTAGAAGACTAGGGCCAGATTTACTAAGCTGCACATTTGGAAAAGTGGAGATGTTGCCCATAGCAACCAATCAGATTCAAGCTGACAATGGTGCAATGCCTCTCTATAGGAAACACAGCAGACTGCCTGAAAAGATAAAGTAATTGGGGCTGATCCAGCCCTACGCTGCCCGGCGGTAATACGCTGGGCTTAAGCGTAAGATCGGCTTAAAAGCCAATCTGCGCATGCCCCGGACAGATGTTGCCCGGCGAAGCTATGGGAGGGAGGGTAATGAGGCTGGGAGGGCGGCAATAGCGTAGCAAAGCCACCATCCCAGCGTATTAACACTCACTTACGCCGGCTGAAGTTAAGGTAGCCTTCAGCCGGCGTAAGCGAGTGTTAATACGCTGGGGCAAGGGGGAGTGCAGCGATGGTACGCTGTTGGAACGCTCAGTGTACCATCGTAGCTCTGGATCAGGCCCATTGTTTCTAACAACACTTTATCCTAATACACTTTCCATGATTGATGTTCTGTGCCCTGGTGCAACCTTTCTTAACCTAAACCTAGAAGTAACTGGACACAACACAGAACGAGGGACTGCTAAAGAATATGGGGAAGTTATTGATTAAATTATTAAGGGATTGAATTTTAAATTGACTAAATAGTATTTTACTTTTTACATTATGATGTGGGCCACAAAAAATTGAAATAAAGCATGATAAAAACCTTCAGCGCTCTGCAAGGCCTCCGCAAAACTTAGTGGCCCTCCTCAAAATAGTTAACAATGGGTGCCACTTTGGCTCAAACAACCAAATTTGCCTACTTGCTGAATGCTTTCACCACCAACACGAGTCTCTACTCTGGTTATGAAACAAAAAAAACGCAAGAAAAACGCAACACGAAACCACAGCCTTCAAAAGTCTCTTACAAACAGCCCCATATCAGCCGCTGACAAATGCACTCCATTTGGCCTATAAAAATTAACTTTATCAAATTTTATGAAATTTTGGTGCGTGACTCGGTTGCAGTCACCGGTTAGAAAATTTCATTTCCGAAATAGGGACATCTGAAAGTTGCTTTTCGGATAGGGTAATGAGAGGGGAGGGTTAGGGATAGAATTAGGGGAATGGTTGGGGTAGTTATTTCCCTTACCTTTAAGAGCACCGAAAGTGCAGTGCTCCGTGGATCAATTGCTGTGGCTCATCGAAATAGGGACGTTCTTTCCGCGGACCCACACCCTGCGTAACTTGACCGCCATAGTCAAAAGGAAGACCATAACGGAGCAATTAACCTTCCTTCTCACGCTATCCACTGACACACCATCACTGGAATACTTCGACAATCTGCAGGGAATGATGTCAGACCAGACGCACATTATTCCAGGCCACTGTTCACGAGCCGCTGCCAGATTGTGCTTAATCGCCCAAGTGAGTTCCAGGACATGTAGGCTACCAACATCATTACCCCCAAGCAGCATCAAAACTACATCAGGTTGACCAGTTCTTCAAAAATTCCTGTCGAGAGCCAAAAGAAGGAAAGACCACAGCATTGGTTGCGAGCATACTGGACGACAGAGCAGATTTGGAGGTGGTTACTAGCTCGCTGATCCACCACAGGGGCCTGTAGGCTTCACAAAACCACCGTAGTCCTCTCCATTCTCCGCCAGAATATACTCCCATGGGAATGACCCTGCACATAAAATATAGTAAGCCCAGTAGGGACTGGTGCAGAGGTGAACTTTCAGACATGCTTCGGAGCTCTCAATGCTGAAGCACAGCTGATGTATTTGATTTGGAGAGAGACGACACAACCCAGCTACACTGTTTATCTCAATGCTCAGGTAGGAAAGACAGGAGGTTGGCCCCTCAGTCTTCTCAGCAACCACAGGAACCCCAAAGAATGGTAAAGAACACGTACAGATTAATGAACATATGCTGACGGTGGAGGAACCTGGACCAACCACCAGAAAATCATCCAGGTAGTGGACTAAACCAGAAAAAAAATTTCACCCCAGAAGAAGTCAATTTAATTGATTAAACGCGTTGGGACTGATTTATTTTTCTCCTACATGATTTTATTGTGTAGCAGTTTGCATACAGTGATTAAATAGCACCCTATTCACATCAGTGGTGGTCCAGTGGTTTGTGCAAACATGCTGTTTAGATACGCTGCAACCAGGGGAATCCTAGCCAGGGTTCCCCCTCCTCCAAGTGTGACGTCGTCGGAGCCTCTCCAGGTTGGCTCCCATTCACCAGAAGGCTACCACTCCCGTGCCAACTAAACTCCAGTGCACCATGGAGAAGCAAGTTTCCCTGACACCACTATAGAGACCGCAACATTTGAACTCCTCTGCTACGAGACATCGAAACATCCGCAACGGGGAGTACCCACCAGCCTGCCACGTCAGAGGGACTCCCTCTACAGTACGCCCACCGACCAGCCAGAGGGATCGCGACGTAGGAACCACCGGGAACTAGGCTGCAGCACAGTGCCTATCCCGCAGATCACAAAGCACCCGCAGACGACAACACCGATCATCTGATAAGCATTAACTCAAAACACCAGCAGGGTGAGTAATACTATCTGGTATTTAACCCTTACAGAAACGATATCACACTATCTGGACCCCCTCTCTCTCCA
Source organism: Limnodynastes dumerilii (assembly GCA_011038615.1). NCBI lineage: Eukaryota > Metazoa > Chordata > Amphibia > Anura > Limnodynastidae > Limnodynastes > Limnodynastes dumerilii. The sequence continues at coordinate 1,363,300 of WWET01000046.1, read as the reverse complement.
CCCATCCCCCCCTTGGTACCCACAACAAGAATTTACCACCACTTACCAGACAAGAATCTAAACCAAGGACAGACGGCCAAACAGCTACACAGATACCCTGATGAGATTAACCTCAAGACATTAGCAGGGTGAGTAGATGCATCTATTGAACCTGTAAGATTTCATACAGTATCATGCTATTTGGACCCTTGTCTCTCTTCTCTCCCTCTGTACCTCACTGTCTATCCACCGCAAGGACACACCGCTGCTTAACAGAGAAGGATCAACCTACATTTAGACTTACAAACCACATCTATAGCACAAGGAAGTCTAAGAGCACAATCTACCAATCCTCCTTTTGAATTATAAATACATTAGAGACTGTGCAAAGAAGAGAAACTAAAATGGTCCATGACACAAAAAATACCAAGAAAGACTAGAGGAAATAAACATGTATAGCTTGGAGCAGAGAAGGGAGAGGGGGGACATGATAGCAGCTTTCAAATACATCAAGGATTGTGAACAGCTAGAGGAGGGTGGCATTTTTTAAAGGAAGAGCTGTAATAGAAAATGAGTGCATGAATATAAACTGAAGGATGGTGTTACACGCTGCAGGAATAAACCTAGCAGCTTGTGAAGTTTCCTTCTGGGTTCTATGTACGTGGTTTCTCCCAGCTGCAGTATAATCTATGGATGTGTGTCTGATTGGAGGAGTGATCCTTAAATAGCCTCTTGCTGAGAAGATTGATTGTTGGTTATAGCGTCTGGTTTACCTGCGTTAGCCTGCCGTCTGATCATGCTCTGTGATTTATTTGATTGTGTCTTGATCCCTCTGTTTATCCTGGTGTATTGCCCTTGCCTTCCTTCTGCCCTCTGTACTTTTGTTTGTCCCCTGTCCTGTGTGAAGTACGCGGCGCGAGTAGCTTGCTGCTTGCATCAGCCCCGGCTCCCTCTTTTGAGTGGTGCATCTGTGTGCTTGAGATCTCACATTCTCTCCATTCGTGTCGGGTGAATGATTCCATCTACTCCTCTCCTGTACGTGCACGCTGCAATTGTCATCCTGCAGTGTGCTGGAGTCCGCCTGTTGTACTCCTTCTGTTTACATCTACCACTCTGTGTTTATCATCTCACCTGTGTGTGTTCTTCACCTCCTTGTGTTATACCGCTGTGTGTTCCGTCTCTCAGTATGTATTGGTGAGGGAATGTTTACCACTGTGTGTTCCATCTCTCAGTGTGTATTGGTGAGTGACTGTTTACTGCTGTGCGTTACATCTCTCAGTGTGTATTGGTGAGTGAATGTATACTGCTGTGCATTACATCTCTCTGTGTGTATGGTGAGTTTGAGTCAAAAAAGTTGAAAAGTAACTTTCAGATGTCCCTTTTTTGAAATTAAGAATGTTGTTGTGGAAAGTGTAACCGGTAGAACACAGTAGAACAGTTTAAACATGCTTGGGATAAATATAAGGATATCCTAAATCCCAAACTAAATTGAGGGTAAATAGGGTCAAGGGTCAGTATAGTTTGAAATAAATAAATGGGCAGACTAGATGGGCCATGTGTCTCTTATCAGCCGTCTCTATCTATGTTTCTGTGTTACACAGGGATAATACAGATATCAGGGTAAGAATACAAATAAACAGGTGCATCAGAATAAGGACTGATATAGGATTCAAATAAATGCAAATAAAGAGGGAAATACAGAGAAATAATAAGAAAATCCAGAGCAGAGAGATCCAGAGAAATAAACATGGGTAAGTGGTAAAGGGATATCTACAAAAATGACAAAAATAGAATATCGGTCTAAAAGACCACATATACGCAATCTACGTATCGAAACGATACGCAGATTACGTACAATAGCTACTACGTATGCGCAGTAGCTGTTGTTCATTGAATCTATGGAAGACGGACGTAGTTCTGGATCCGGCCCAATATATTTAAAATTTTTCCCAAAGATATTTTATATAATATAATCTAAAAAATAGATTTATACACTTCACAAGTAATATTTTATTATGCAAATTGCAGAATCCACTTAAGAAAATTACTACGGGATGCAGTTGCTGGTGGCCATATTTTGAAAGTTAAGGGGATGGTTAGAGTAAGGCTCTGGGCCTACGGGTAATGGGTAGGGTTAGGTTAAACACTTAGCTTTCAACGGATGACTCTTCACGACTCACATCACTCCCACAGTCTGCATCCAGTTGTAGTACTTCTTTTGAATTGAAGTTTGCCGGACAACCATACTCATGGGACATATAGCATATGGATAATTAGTTTGAAAAATAAATGTTCAATTTTGTTTTAATTTAAATAAAAATAGAATAATTGTAAATCCATTTTCTGGACATTAGAAATTATTCCACTAAATCAGCCACTTTATGAGTTAATGATTTCTAATATCATATAACATTTATAAGTAGAGATTATTGACAATATATCATCTTTCTACTTACAGTGTGTTGGCTCCAATTTGTTCTCTAATATCGAGCATTAACCTGCCTCACATAAAATTAACTACACAGCTGTGTCTTTTACCAAGTTGTACTAAAATAAATATTTATTTCCATGGAGAATGGCTTAAGGTTAAGGAATTGATTTCAGTCACATCTCTGCATACATTTTATTTATTAAATTACTGGTGCAATGGCAACTGGACAATTTTGTTTATAGCAGCAAAGGAAATTAGTTCACTTAAACTGGCCACACAGTGAGCTGATCATCATGCAGTGTATGGCAAAGATTGATCTGTCAGAACACTGAAAAACAGCCCTAAAATATTCTCATTCAATGATCAGCCTATAAAGTCAGATAAATAATACTAAGGGCGGATTCAATTCAAAGCAAAGCCCATGTTATTTTGGTTGCAAAGCTAATTTCGCTTAAAACCGGCTATTGCAGTTGCGGATTTTAATACGCATCTCTATAGGGAGCGTATAAAAATCTGTGATATAAATTTGCATAATTAGCCTATCAACCAAAATAATGCAGACTTCACATTGAATCAATTTGGGCCCTAAAGATGTACGTTATCTTGCTGAAACAAATTCAGCTGTATACTGAACCCCATAAGGTATCTCTGAACATTAGAATGAATGCAGTCTGGAGATGATTTACAAAAGAACTAGGTTTTTTATGTCTTTATGATTGAGACAACGTTATGTTATCTTTTTTAAATAATTTGGTCACATTACAGGGCTAGGTGTTAGTTTCCTTTTTAAACCAGGTTACTATTTGTATTCCCTGCCCCAGAGCGCAAGCATTTTCTCTTCCTGCTTTGTTTTGTCACGCCGTTAGAATAGATACCGGGACAGTATAAAACAAGAAGAATCCTTATGTATAGTTCAAGTAGTTCAAACAATTGCTGGACAGGTTTGCAATGCAATATATCACAAAAGATGGATACCACGTTCTCAGTTCAGGATATCTCAATACTCACAAAGACGGTGGACAACCCGTTAAGGATGTCAATTAGCGCATATAAAATAAATGTCACCCAGGGTGATCCCACTTCTAGTAATAGACAATATAGAGAAGATATTAATCAATCCAGACAGGTTGCCCAGGAATCATATAGGGATGTGGTTGTCAATCATCCAGAGGTTGTACGAAAAAAGACCACTAACCCTAAAAAACAATTTAATAAAAATAATAATAAAAATAATAAAAATAAGTCAACAAAACAAAATATTCAATATAATTTACGTTCTAAAGACAAAGGACATAATTATCATTATGATGATAGAGATAGGGATGGCCATACACCAAATTGTGAACATTATAGGCCACACTCTAGATCTCCCCTACATAGAGAGTGCCATAGAACAAAGGATGGCCATTCCCCAGGAAGAAACTATCAAAGAGAAAGGGGTGACCATCCCCTGGGATATGATACTCCTAGAAGAGAATTTAGAGAGCAAGCATATCAAATGGATCAATACCATAGTCGATCACATTCCCCTAGGGAAAATAGACATCTATCACATAATGGAGATATGCAAGATGGACATCATAGAGATGGATCATGCCTGAGTGAATATTATCATCACAACAGCTTTGAAGCATTGATAGATGAAAATTTGGATTTTTTGTTAAGCCCAACCAGGTCCAGAAAGAAATAGAGATAATTGACCATATTAACATTGTAAAGTTTGCACAAAAGCAGAAATATAAAAATAAAAGGAAAAAAAATCCAGGTAGAAAAATATATAAAAGTAAATTAAGAAAAAATTATAGAAATAAGAAAAAACAAATACGTATTTTAAATAAAATTCAACATAACGACAATACTAAGATTTATAATCTGAGTAATTATATCTCATCCGATCAAGAGATGGCAGTCCTGAAGAAGGGCCTTAAGTTTGCCCCTACGAAGGGAATAAATACTTTCAAAACTTTTGTCGACTTACAAAAATTTGTACGAAAGATCACGTTGAAAAGACACTTCTCTATACATGCACAGTCCAAGGAAAGTATTCCGGATAGTGATCATATTACTCAAATAAATTCACTTAGACCTAAATCTACTTTTAATCCAATACATAGTCGTCGATGTTTTATAGAAGCTTTTAATAAAATTACCACTAATGATTTTAATAGAACTTTTAATAAAAACTTGAAGTATAAACATAATATTTCAAAGAAAGAAAAAGAGGCCATTCAAAGCTTAAATGATAATAAAGGCGGAAGGCTAGTCATTATGAATAAAATTGATTATGAATCAGAGGTTTTTAGACAGCTAAATGATGGGAAAACATATCAGAAGTTGCCTAGAGACCCTACAGATAGAATTCTTAAAAATTATAATGACCACATTTTAAAACATCTTAATAAAGGTTCTATCACTAACTCCCAATATAAATTTTTAGAAACATTGGGGTAGATCCTGAACAACGTTTGCCGTACGTTTGGTCGCGTAGCGAATTTTCGTGTGCGTAAATTCGCTACGCTACCCTTAACACACCCCCTGCACGGACGTATTTTGTGAAAATACGCTACCCAAACCCTACTTTTCCAAACGTAACAGCATACGTCCGCTAACGTGCGTACAGACTACGCGAACGTACGCAGCTTAGCACGCCCATACTGTACACTTTAAATACCCCCCCCCGCCTACTTCACGTAAAACGCACGTATTCGTCACGAACGTAAATTTGGCACGCCCACACGTAATTACTTACGTTCACAATACGTGTTTTATCCTTACGTTTGAAAATACGCTACGCGAATGTGCGTATTTTCTGCGGTGCGCATGCGCAGTGCGTACAAATCTGCGAATTTATGTGTCCGCCACACGTAAATTCGCGGAAATGCGTAGTTCAGGATCTGCCCCATTAACACCAGTTATACCTGTGCTATATTGTCTGCCAAAAATACATAAAAACCAAGAAAAACCCCCTGGCAGACCTATAGTAGCAGGTATAGACTCCATTACATCAAAGCTATCACAAATGGTTGACTATACATTGCAACCTTTGGTATCAAAAACTCAGTCTTATTTGAAGGACACTCTGTCTGTAATCCAAAAAGTTGAGAATTTGAATTGGGACAATCAGTCCTTTTTGGTTACGGCAGATGTGTCCTCTCTGTATACCATTATTTATCATGAAGATGGTATTAATAGTGTGGAGTCATTTTTAGAAAATGTTTCTGGAGATTTTAAAGATTTTATTTTGGATAGTATCCGTTTTATTTTAGAAAATAACTATTTTTATTTTAAAGATGGCTTCTACCTACAAAAGACTGGCACAGCGATGGGGGCGAAATTCGCCCCCAGTTATGCAAATTTATTTTTAGCGGCCTGGGAACGAGAAGTCATCTTTAACTCACACGAATGGAATGAATATCTTAAGTTATGGACTAGATACATTGATGATATCTTTTTTATATGGACTGGACCAAGAACACTTTTAGATAATTTTTGTACGTTTTTAAATTGCAATAATAAGAATGTTATTTTAACTTTTGATATTAATCAGGAAAAAGTTAATTTTTTTAGATGTCAGTATATTCGCAGAAGAGGGAATTTTGAAAGTTAAAAATTATATCAAACCCACCGACTGCAATTCTTTTATTAGAACAACAAGTTGCCATCATTATAATTGGATAAATAATATCCCTAAAGGACAGTTTCAGAGGATTATGAGAAATTGTACGGAAAAGGATGATTTCATGTCTCAAGCAGAAATACTGAAACAAAAATTTGTGGAGAAAGGATACGATGAAAGTAATTTATCTGACATTATTAATGAAATGAGTAATATAGATAGAAAAACCTTACTCGTTCCTAAACTAAAAGATAAGAAAAAGGAATTTCCTGATAATATAGCATTTATTGCACAGTATAATTCTAATCATAAACAATTAGAAAAGATTATAAAAAAGAACTGGCATTTTTTAACCAATGACCCTATTTTAAAAACTATCATTACTCCTAAACCAGCGTTTATCTATAGACGAGCACAAAATTTAGGCAATCAATTGACTCAGAGTGCATATCATGAACCAAAAAATCAAATACAACAAAAAATTTTGACTAAAGGGTTCCATCGCTGTGGCCTGTGTAAAGTATGTAGAGCACACACGGGACAACATAGCAAAATTACTGAATTTATATCAAAAACAACGGGTAAAAAATATGATATACAGCACTTTATTACATGCAATTCTATAAATGTGATATACCTTATTGAATGTATATGCGGTATGCAATATATAGGGAGGACGGGTAGACATCTAAAAATTAGATGGATGGAGCATCTCAATAATATTAAAAAAGGATTTGAAAAACATACTGTATCAAACCATTTTAGGGAGAGTCATCAGTGCTCCATTGTGAATATTAGATATATGATAGGGATAGATAAAGTAACAACTCACTGGAGAAAGAATAATTTGATAGAAAAACTTGCTATGACTGAGATGCGTTGGATCTTTGAATTGGGCACCCTGCATCCCAATGGCCTCAATAATGATTTTGAGGTCAAATGGTTCCTATAAATGTATTAAAGCTGCTCTGTTTAAGTGTTAAAATTGCAAGGAAAGATAATTAATTTTTTTTTCTAAAATGAATATTTTTAAAAAGAAATATTTTTCTTTACATATTTTTTAAACAAAAAATTGGATTTTACGTTTTGTACCATATTTATTATATTTATTGTATTATATTTATCAATGTGTTCTTTTATATATTTTTTAATTCCTACCAAGTCCATACTTATATATTTTTTAATTCCTATCAAGTCCATACTTATATAGTCTCTTATGAATTAAGGCCATTTTATATTAAGTTATTATCTATAAATTTATATAAGATACTATTTTAATATATTTCAATATATTGTGTTAAGTAATATATATCTATCTGGATCCTTTTGGATTAAATAACATCATCCTTCATTTTATACTTTTATAGCACTTTACAATATATAGAATACCTAAAGGTCCTCTCAGAACCAATGAGATGTAAGGTGTATCTATTTAAGGCATGACTAAAGCAGGACAGGTAACCTTGAGAAAGGCTTTAGAGCCGAAACACGTTGGTTTTATCTGTTTTATTCATGCTACAGCCCCTGGCTAGGGAGTACTGTACTTGCCCACATCTGTCTATAACTCTGCAGACTCTGGGTGACATTTATTTTATATGCGCTATTTGACATCCTTAACGGGTTGTCCACCACCTTTGTGAGTATTAACTCTACTTTTAAATTTTCCTGCAATAAAGGTCTCTACACTATTTGTGCTCTGTCTCTTCTCTACAACGTCCAGTGACCCACAGCACCGCAATCGAGGCTTGGTTTTCAGTGACCAGGATCGGAGGTTGGAGACACGAGGGAAAAGTTGCAGACGCAGTTAGCATACTTTGCCTACACTTGCTCCTATTATCAATAACACCGAAAGTCCTTGCCATTATCACGAGGATCATCTATCCAGACGGACACCGTTATATGATACATCGAACTGTGAGCTTATCATATTTTCCAGTATATTTCTATTTGAGATATCCTGAACTGAGAACGTGGTATCCATCTCTGTTATATATTGTATTGCAAACCTTTCTAGTAACTGTTTGAAGTACAGTCACACTTGAACTATACATAAGGATTCTTTTTGTTTTATATTGCTTTTCTAGGATTCTTGTAGGACTGTCCTTTATCCTAGTGTTGGTTTATTAGTGTGTAATCTGTTTGTCTTATACCCTTGGAATTTGCTGTTTAGCACACAATGTTGTAATATTGGCCTGAGCAGTACCCTGGATAAACCACTTAATTTTAGAGAACACATCATTTTAAAAACACTTGTTTGTAGTTCCAATACATGATTGGACATAACGGTCACTTATTTTAGACCAATGTCTGACTGTAGATAGGAAAACATAAATGAATATAAATAAAATTTAGTAAACTCTAATGGGCTGTCAGATAGACAAAAGAGTGCTGTCGTGCTCAATTAAGTTGTATCCTATGTTTACACTGGGCTCCTTCATAAAACTGAGGCTACAACTTCTAGGTATGGAATGAAAAAATGCTCATATCTGTCTCTATCATCAATTATGGTGTAAAAAATATTCTTTAGAGTTCTTAATCTCTTAAATCGGGAACAACTATTCTATTCATAATTATGGGAAGGCATGGGTCATTCTCGCCAACCAGCTGAGCTTAGTCCTGGCACTTCCACAGCATAAATAGATATTTAAAGGTTCATGGTCATAAAGAAAGGCATAGATTCTAGTAATATTCCAAATAGTCTCAACAATTTTTGTAAGTATTAATTATGTTATTTAAAATAGTCTAAGAAACAAGGAGTCTAAGAAACTAAAAGCGCAACTTCTAAAAGCACAATTCCAAAGGTGCAACTCTAAAAACACAACTCTAAAATTAATTGAATGTTTTTTTACTTTATATTTTTCCAGAAAAAATTGGAGTTCCTCCATGTTAATAACCCAATACTATAAAAAGGGAGTAATGTCATAACCTTCATTCAAACCTTTAGGGCTAAGGGTGTCTAATGTGAGGATCCACAAAGATTCTCTTTGTGAGAACCTATGTAGTCTGTCACCTCCCCGTTTGTCATTGTGTACCACCTCAATTTCTTTAACCATAAGGCTATCAGGGTTAGGTCCATGGCAAACCGTAAAATGTCAAGGGACACTATGGTTACTAATCTTGTGGATTATATTCCTTAGAACCATTTTAAGGAGAGCCACCAATGCTCCACTTCGGATATTAGATATATGATAGGGATAGATAAAGTAACAACCCAATGGAGAAAGAACAACCTGGTAGAAAAACTTGCCATGACTGAGATGCGTTGGATCTTTGAATTGGGCACCCTGCATCCCAATGGCCTCAATAATGATTTTGAGGTCAAATGGTTCCTATAAATGTATTAAAGCTGCTCTGTTTAAGTGTTAAAATTGCAAGGAAAGATAATTAATTTTTTTTTCTAAAATGAATATTTTTAAAAAGAAATATTTTTCTTTACATATTTTTTAAACAAAAAATTGGATTTTACGTTTTGTACCATATTTATTATATTTATTGTATTATATTTATCAATGTGTTCTTTTATATATAATTTTAATTCCTACCAAGTCCATATTTATATAGTCTCTTATGAATTTAGGCCATTTTATATTAAGTTATTATTTATAAATTTATATAATATTTTAATATATTGTGGTAAGTAATATATATCTATCTAGATTATATAATATCATCCTTCAATGTATACTTTTATAGCACTTTACAATATATAGAAGACCTAAAGGTCCTCTCAGAACCAATGAGATGGTAGGTGTATCTATTTAAGGCATGACTGAAGCAGGACAGGTAACCTTGAGAAAGGCTTTAGAGTCAAAACGCGTTGGTTTTATCTGTTTTATTCATGCTACAGCCCCTGGCTAGGGAGTACTGTATTTGCCTGTATCTGTCTGTAACTCTGCAGACCCTGGGTGACATTTATTTTATATGCGCTAATTGACATCCTTAACGGGTTGTCCACCGCCTTTGTGAGTATTGACTCTACTTTTACTTTTTCCTGCAATAAAGGTTTCTACACTATTTGTGCTCTGTCTCCTCTCTACTACGTCCAGTGACCCGCAGCACCGCAATCGAGGCTTGGTTGTTCAGTGACCGGGAACGGAGGTTGGAGACACGAGGAAAAAATTGCAGACGCCGTTAGCATACTTGGTCTACATTTGCTCCTATCATCAATAACACTGAAAGTCTTTGCCATTACCACGAGGAATATCTATCCAGACGGACCTCGTTATATGATAAATCGAACTGTGAGCTTATTATAATTTCCAGTATATTTCTATTTGAGATATCCTGAACTAAGAACGTGGTATCCATCTTTTGTGATATATTGCATTGCAAACCTGTCCAGCAATTGTTTGAACTACTTGAACTATACATAAGGATTCTTCTTGTTTTATATAGCTTTTTTAGGATTCTTGTAGGATTGTCCTATATCCTAGTGTTGGTTTATTAGTGTGTTATCTGTTTGTCTTATACCCTTGGAATTTGCTGTTTAGTATAGATACAGGGACAGATCTGGATCCTCCTGCGCCATTTACCAAAAGGAAACGTTTTTTCGATCCTAACATCTGTAAAATACACTTTACAGTAACTCAGGATCGAGCACAATGTTATGATTTTTATAAGATTCACAGATTTAAAGATAAAATACTTTTTGGCAGTATCTTCTTACAGATAATGGGGTAGATCCAGAACTACGTCCGTCTTTCATAAACGGACGTAATTCAATAAACAATAGCTACTGCGCATGCGTAATCTGCGTATCGTGCAGTAGCTATTGTTTATTGATTTACGTCCGTCTATGGAAGACGGACGTAGTTCTGGATCCGGCCCAATGTTACTATATTCTCATCATCTACAAAGTTGAATTTATTAGCATTCCTATGATTACAACTTGTCAGCAGCAAACGTTAGTTTCAATTTGCAATTGGCTGGACATTTTGCTTATGCTGTCGGCTTGCTCCTTGCTTCACATAACACCACTTAGGGGTGAAAATCTAAGCATATATTGTAATAAGGTGATAAGGGAACTAGCAAATTTACAAATCACCTGGAAATGTTGGAGACAGACATTAGAAAGCTTTGAAATAATAATCTAACAGCAGATGAGAACAGCCAGCTTAATGGAAGGTCAATGGCTATATATTTTCACACACCATTAACGATGGAATATTGAAGTTTCTATTTTAATTAAGCAAATATATCTCTAAAAAGATACTGAATGCAGTATGTAAAATGTTTTGCCGCGGGTTGATTAAACGGCCTAATCAAAAATTTTGCACATACATTTGTTATGAACAAAACTGAAAGGTCACATTTCATATGCTCAAAGGAAAATCTAAATTCTGACAGCCAATGCTAATTACTGTGTAATCGCAGGTATTTTCCACAGCACATAAGCAAGACTGAGAACCACGGACAGTCTTCTACAGTGAATTTAACCCTGCTATAAAATTAGGGGAAGGCGTGCAGCATTTTCAGTAACCCCAAGGTGACATAACAGAACAGCTGCCCTGATTCAGAATTACCTTCATAAGGGGACTTATGCAAATCATTCGCGTAAGTCCCCTTAACATATTTAACATTGGCGCATGTGCACACCAGATGTTACGTGTTGTATATACTATGCTATGCAGGTGTGTTACCTATGCTAATAGACTGACTCATGTTTAAAACAACATGACACTTCCTGACAATCCATCCTTGCCATGCATGTTGCAGTAACCTCCTCTGGTGCCCGGTTTATAAACAGAGGCATATCTACCCCTAGGCCAGGATGGCACCCGCCAGGGGTGAAAGCCAAAGGCAGAGGGGGGGATCCGCCCGGCGATGCCACCCATGCCTAAGAGAGAGTGTCGCCTAGTGCAGAGCTAGTCTGGATTCAGACTGCAGCTGGATGCTTTTAAAATGAGCGCTGGCTGGTTGCTAGGATACCCATGGTCACAGGCTTCTCTGTAACCGCGGGACCTCGTTTCCCTTGCAAGTCTCGGCCACCGCAGGACTTCAATTCTAGCCGCAGTCCCGCTTGGAGGACACAGGTAAGGTAAGAAAACTTGAGGGTGGCGGCTGGAGCCTGGAAGCACATGATGGGAGTACTGGGAGGGCTGGATGCACATGATGGGAGTACTGGGGGAGGCGGCTGGAGGTACATGATGGGAGTACCGGGGGAGGCTGCTGGAGGCACATGATGGGAGTACTGGGGGAGGTGCTGGAGGCACATGATGGAAGTACTGGGGGAGGTGCTGGAGGCACTTAATGGGAGTACCGGGGGGGAGTAGCTGGAGGCACATGATGTTACAATTGTGTTGTATGATGACGCTTACTATAATCTAGGATGGTCACTGGTGTCAATTTCAAACTGTTAACCAGAAGGGCGCAAAATTAAAGTTCGCAGGGAGGCGCCGAACACCCTAGCACCGGCCCTGATGGGAGTAAATGGGTAATGGGGGGAGGGGGGTGCGCCAGTCCCTTACTTTGCCAGGAGCGCTGGTCCCATAGATACACCACTGTTTATAACGATTAGTATTTTTTATACACACCTTGTGGTTTCCTGTGGCAGCCAGCCGAGCCAAGCTGCCGTGGTTTCCTGTGGCAGCCAGCCAAACTCTGCTGTGCCAGGCAGCAGTCTACTGCAAATCCTAGTTCCTGTTCCTAGCGACATTCACCCACAAAGTCCTGACTGTGCATTTGTGTCATTGATTACCTGATGGATTACCAAGCACCAAGCATTCCATTTATGGATGGTAAAGGCATTCTGTGGATCCCTGACCATGGTACACTTCCCAAATCACTCAAATCAAATAATCTCCTGACTTCTCGGGGGCATCATATATTTCTTACCTGAGCTGTTCTACTTTTTCACCTCCACTTCACCTGACATTCTGACAATTAACTGCCCTTGGATCAACTTCATATACTCCATGCTGTATGGTAAAACTCAAGCTATACTATATAACCTTGCTGTTCCTCAACAATACTTTTCATCTAAATCAAGTCCCTATTGTGACAGTTTCCTGCACTGGATTATTGAGACTTATTATTTGCACAAATGTATTGCCTGAATTATTGTGTTGTCTGTTACTTCTTGTTTTCCTAAATAAAGACTATGATTCATATCACCAGCACATCTCTGATTCTGAGTTATTCCCCACAGTTGTCATTAGTTTTAATATTCAATCTTCTGTAATCACAGCTGCTCAGCTGCTTCTTACTAATGTAACATGGTCCAGTGGTAAGAAGCTCCAGTATCACACAGGAAATCATGTTTAGTTGCTGGATTATTACTCTACTGACCTTCTGTGCTATGGGTCTTGTTAAAGGCATCTTGGAAGAATAAAGTAGATTAGTCGATAATCTGCTGCAACAGATAGAAATGAAATGAAATGGTATAATGGTTGTTATTGATATTAATTCATATGGTAGCAATGTTTCCTTTTGCAGTCAGTGTATTAGTAGTACTTACAGAAAATAGAAATAAACAATAAAAATTCTAAACTAAGTCCAGCACTGAGGACCTTGTCCAGACCCCTGCATGCTTTCCGTATGTGTGGGGGTCTGTTTGTCTGACAAAGAGAGGGGAGTGCACGCCCCCTGTCACTCCCCTCTCTCATGCAGGCTTAAGCTGCCATAAGCCTGCCTTAAGTCCATCGTGCGGATCAGCAGTGCGTACGACCACTGATCCGCACCAGTGTGGGAGACCCCTCCCACACTGTACAATTACCATACTTCCTCCCACCCACTTTAGTGGGCGGAGGGGAAGCACAGCCTATTTGTTCTCAAACTCAAACTGTGTTCCATACAAATCTTGCTACTCTTGGGTTACATCTGTCATGTGCACTCCAGTCAAATCAGGCCACTTACGCACCTTGGCTGTAGATATTAAACCCTGCTCTGACACATGAGAAGAGATCCAGTTGGGAAGTTTCTATAACAGCCTGGGATACAGCCTACTTTCAATGGCGGCTTCTAGGGAATGAATAATGTTCCAGGGCCTGTTAATCATACTGGTGTTGTTCTAATTCCAGAAACAAGAACTAAATTCTGGGGTCTAGTGAACAATTCTACACTTGAGCTAAGGCATAATGTATGTCAGTAGTAACAGAGTAGCACTGATTTACAACAGAGGCAGTCCATACTGGTGCTTAAATCTCAAGGGCCTACTGTCTAAGTGACCTAGGCCTAAATGTACTAGACCCAAGTCCAGATGACAAAGGTTTAGTGCTCATTTCTGGTTCATCTGGTAAAAAAAAACTTTCTAATGTACCCAGCCATCTAGCAACCTACTGTGTCCACTGGCCCAAGGTCTGGATCCGGACCTCAGAGGAATTCAGCTGCTTTTCTTGCAGCGCGCATCCGCACGCTATTGCACACAAATACTGAACAGCTTCATTTGTAAACTCTAATTTAGAGTTGAGCTGAATAAAAACCTACAGTTCAGCATGGTTTTGCCAGGGTGAAGATTTGCTGCTCCTTTTGCTGTTACTTCCTACTCTAGATCAGAATCACTGTGTCTGCAACACTTAATTGCCTATTTCTACTATACTGGTCTGTCTATGACCAGTGAAATGGTACAGTCTAGCTTTAAAAGTGAACTATGTGCTCTCATTAAATGAAATCCAATCCAATTTATCACTACGATGCTGGTTGCTTACACTAGGATAACTTTGTTTTATAGACACTAATTTATATGGACTGGATTCTCACATAAGAAGGACAGCATGATGCATACCTCATGCATAAGTCAGCTGTGCGTTCCTACTATACATTCACCAACTACCGTATTTCCCCATGTATAAGACGCACCTTTTTTAGACAAAAAATAGGTCTAAAAATCAGGTGCATATTATACAGGGGATGTAACGCTATACTTACCTTTTCTGTCCCTCCAGCGGTCCCTCTGGCAGTTTCAGGCTGTCTCCCTCACATCGCGCACTGTACATAGATGTTGCATGAACTAAGGTCACACAACGTCATTATACAGCGTGCACTGCGAGGAAGAGAGGCTGAGTCAGAGCTGCGGTGGAGAGAGCCTGAAACTGCCGGAGGGACCGCTGGAGGGACAGCAAAGGTAAGTTCAGTGTTATATCCCCATATCCCTTCTATAAGATGCACCCCATTTTTTATTAAATAATGGAAAATATAATAGTTAAAAAATATATATTAAAAAAATTATTTTTTTTAATTTAGGCC